>CAEFZP010002276.1:35000-141266 GCA_903064625.1 Mallotus villosus | reverse complement strand
TTAACTTAGCTTCAACCCTTACGACGAACGGGGCCCCGGAGTCTGCCCGTGGATCAGTAGTAAGAGTCTGGATGATGTTTAGACACAAGACCAGAGGAGGGTGAACAGATGCCTTCTTGTTGATTTTCCAAAACTGCTTTTGGTTTAGTATTTGGGTGTGCTCTAGGCTTCGCCAGAGCCAACCTTTGTAATCTCACATATATATTTTATTATTTTTTTCCCACCCCTAAAAAAAGATGCATGTTTGCACTACATAGACAATGTCGGTGTCGAAATGTTCGTCGTGGTCCCGATTGAGTTGCTTGTATTCGCGCGAACGTTCCGTAGCACAGTTTAGGAGGATACAACGTTTTTGTGGCAAAAAGTGTCTTTTGTCGGCAAAGGGTACTATTTCACTGCGTCAGAACACTCTAGCAACGAGGCATGGATACATAGAGACGTTCTAGCACGCAAAATGGAGTTTAGGATTATGATTGAAAAATACCACCCACAAAAAAATCCCAACCGTTGAGTTTTGTTGAGAAAGCGATTTCGAGTGGAACTGAAATCTCGGATTTTTGATTTAGCCTTTAGGTCGTGAAAATCTTTGTCAGTCTAGTCTTAGGCGGCAGCCATGCTAGAAAGTTTCATAGTGGTATTTTCGTAATAGCACGCAAATTGGAGTTTAGATTATGAGTGAAAAATACCAACCCCCAAAAATCCCAACAATTTGGCTTTGTTGAGAAAGCGATTTTGAGTGGAACTGATATCTCGGATTTTTGATTTAGGTCGTGAAAGTCTTTGCAATTTGAGCGAGTGCGGTTGCCCGTGAGACCGCCTAGTCTTAGGCGGCAGCCATGCTAGAAAGTGTCAGTATTTTGGTAATTTGATTGTTCAGTCAATTTTAAACCAAAAAACAGAAAGAGGGCAATGTTATGACGATATGACTATTGTGAAGACAGCCAGGTGGTGGATACAAAAATATGCCCCACAAAACGTAGCTACACAAGTTTGACATTAGCGCCGGAAATTAGAATGTTTCTTTTGACATAAAGTTTAGCTGTGGCATTGAAGACAGGACACACCATTGATATATATCTATGCGACGCGGTCTCACTCAAATTATTTAGCTTAAGATATGGCGATTATTGCGAAGACAGCCAGCATATTTTTGTGATTTGTGTGAAACTTGGAATTTGAGTGAGACCGCATCTTGTTTTGACGTTAGCCTCAGAGTCAGACTAGGTCGCCCACTGGCAGTGTGTAGTGTCCTAATTTCCGGCGCTTTCAAACAATCAGCAGCCAGCTTGCCTCTAGCAAACTTCTTTTGAATTAGCCATTTCCCCCTAAATTAGTGTAAAACGTATTTACGCTTTGGGGGCCATATTTTCAGTTACCAGACGGTACTGTTTGAATCGCGATTCTATCTGAAATATTGCCAGTGACAATGTTGTTATAGTAGCTTGTTTCAAAGGGGGTTCGCTTGTTTCAAAGGGTGTTCTCTTGTTTCAAAGGGGAGTTCTTAATGAATTATGCAATATGAGTAGCTAGGCTAAATGCTTGAAAATATCACTAGAAGGGAAAAACTTAAGGGGACGGACCCACCTGCAACAGACGCAAGCAGGCACACCCCCACAATTTCCCCAGAAATTGTATGCTCTCTAGTTTCTCTTGTTAGTTCAAAAATGCGCAAAATGATGACATAATGTTGTGCTCAAAGGACTGGTGTTGTGGTGGACCCAGAGCTCATGCCTCTTATTTCCTGACTATTTTCCTTCATGCTAGGACTTAACAGCTGTATCTATTCAAGTACAGTCGTCCCCAATCCTAGCAACAAAAAAAATCCCCAAAATGGCTTTCAAGCCACTACCAGTAATGCAATGGAGATTTAAAAGCAAAGGGCTCTGATCGGTATCTGAACTGATACCAATGCATTCTCAATGAGATGTTTATCCTTGTGTTGTGACCTCTGCAATTACTTTATTTCTAAATAGATTGAAATGGGAAAGTTTAGGGAAACGAGTATTTTAAGACCACTGTCTATGCTTAGGGAGGCCACTCCTGGCAGTGTTACTCCATGGGAGGTTTTCACTCTCTGAAAATCACTTCCACAGAAGAAGGAAGTAAGTCGTGAGATAGGCCCCTTGGCAGAAAGAACGTCATGTCATAATTTATGACTTAAAAACCATTAATTTTTCAATACACAATGTGGGATGGCACTTCATGTTTACGGCAATCGTTTTCTTAGTGAATGATTTAGTGAAGTCGTATGAATCTTTCATGAAACAAACAGTAACATTAATGCTGAGCCTTAAACTCGTTATCATTTAACTTTTAACTTTCACACCCACTGCTTGTTGGGTATGAGGGTTGAACCGTTTGCTGCTAAAATGTTTCAGAGCAGAGTCGGCGAAGTGGAAATACAAGACCTTCTTTAGTAACCTGGTACCTGCGAGCGATACACAATTGGTATTCATCGATTGTGTTCACGTATTTCTAGCAGCCCTCGTCTGATCAGCCAGAGTGTTAAATGTTGTGTGAACATGAAGCACGGCAGTCCTCTGAGGGCCCCCGTGCTCTGGCCTCTGCTAGCCCAGCAGGGGCTAAACCTGTGTAGCGTTAGCACCTCAATGCAATCCGCAGCCAAAGCATTAGCAATTTATGACAACCCTGAAAGTCCAAACCGACGCCTTTAAAGTGCTGCTCTCTTGTTTATTTTGTACCTCTCTGTAACCAAACAGGAAATCAAAAGAACGAGCGAGAGCTAATGATTTGCCAGTGCTCCCGCATCGATGACCCGATGTAGTATCTCGTTGGAGGGCATACATCTAATTGATTTCGAAGACATTCCCTCCGATGCTGTTAAGGTTCTCTTTTTGTGCAAATGAAATGTAATTTGGGATGAATAATGCATTATCCCTTGAGGTCTCAGCACACTTAAAAGCAGGGAAAAAAATCCCCGCATCACAAATGTTTCTTTAGAAAATCTGAATTGGCATGACATTTGACAGAAATCACAGACACCTGGTTCAAGAGCTCTTACTGATTTCCTACGTCGGCACAGAGTTGAAAGTTTTGATACGGCTCAGTCCACAGGGGAGAAAGAACAAAGTGGTAAGGAAATTGGACGATCAGATATCATGTAGCCTACTGCAAACCCCACATAGCAACAGGTCTCTTAATTAACACACTGGTCTGGACCATTTTGTATGTTTGTATCTTTTTTTTAAGATAAGAAGAAATGTTTGGAAGAAGAGTGAGATAGTAAGATGGACAAAGAGAGAGTTGAGAGAGGACGCTGGAGGGAATCAGCTTCTAACTTTGCGACAGGACATGTTGGAAGTGTCATTTATCACCATGGTGACCTGCTTCTTATTTATACACAGATTTGACTTTAGCTTTGCTTGCAACAAGAGCATAAGGAAACATCACCCTCTTTTAGTCAAACTTCTGAATTTTCTCTCTCAACTAGTCTTCTTCCCTGAATGTACAATGTGGACAACGCAATTTAATTTGTAAATTATATAATTACATAAAGCATAGGTGAAAACGTGATCATTATGCACTGGACTCCGGTGTTTCAATGGAAGGGGATTGATTGCTGAGCAAAGATATACGCTGGGATCTATTACAATGTATTTATTAGATAGTCATCCTAACCGAATACTGACTCAATACTTTTTTACTCTTTTTTAATTCCACAATATTTATTTGATGTTTTCTTGTCAAAATCAAACTAACTTATTCTTACGAACAGGCTGTTTTCATCCCAGCAGAAACAGAAAAGGCTGTTTGTTCTAATGTGAAAGTATCTTCTGTCACAGGTTTTTAGCGGTAATATCGGCTATTTGAACAAATAATGTTGGTCTAGGGATGTCTTTCATCTAAGGAACACATATATCATCAGTCAAGTCTGGCATATGCTGCTGCCTCTGATTTGTGTCATTCACTTTCCACATGCAAAGATGAATTCAAACAATGCCAAGTGCTCCCCAGCCTCTAGGAAACTTTAATTGAGCTTACAATGCCCTGCGCATTTCTTTGCCAATCGTCGTGGAAACCTTCATTGCTATTGAATATAAGATTAGGATCAAATGACACTGTGAAGACATTCTCACATTCGTTTTCCACTCTTGATTGTGCTGTTAATTGTTATCAGGAGCCCAGTGTTACAGTTAACCACATCGATGTTCACTTCATTATACAGTCATTTTTAGGGACTCCTTATCTGTATTTACATTTGTGTCATATCAGTGAATCTCACATCCGGGGGGAATCGCCACTTACTGCGTTTGACTCAGCGGGAGGTTCGTTCATGGGGAGTAAGATGGTTGACCCCTGTTTTGGAGCCCCACACACACACACACACACACCACCCCCGCTAAATGCTATATGCTGCGGTGTGTACAAGACCCATAAGCTCCACTGCTTCGCTTCTGTGCTGTAAATGGCTGTAGTGTAGCAAGTTCACATGGTTCATTTCTTGTTGTCCAAACAGCTGTTCTTGATAGTCCTCCCCGCAGGTATCTGTTTAGGGATTAGTAATGCCTCACATGCTTGTACATCACAAGAAGTGGATGTGTAATTACATTAAACATGCTTCATCTCCTAATCTGCAGTTATTTTTAAGGGCGGTCATGCTGCACTGGGGCGATGCGGAGCTCTGGCAGGGCCGGATAAGCCCGAGCGCCGCTTCCACGGCGAAGCCACGCGGAATGGGATCAGGGCCGCACGCCTCCCCGCCGCCGAGGCTCTGGGTGGGGGTGGGCAGCTGTGGGAGAAGGAGCGGGGCCACCCCTTGGGGGCTTTAACACCCTCCAACACCTACACCCCCCTCCCTTCCTCCCTCCCCTCCGCTCGCCCTACCACCCCTCCCTTCCCTGTGGGAGAACATCAGGTTATTTGGTTTGGTGACATCGTCTAGTCACATCCTTCTGTGCTCTGCTAAAGGGGTTCTCATCTTGTACCTCTGGTGCACTGAGAACCAAGGATCCCAGATTTTTTTTTGTACATTGAAACTGATGAGGACTGATTAGGAGATAAAAGCATGGATAGACCTGCTCAGGGATGGGGTTCCTAAAGACCGGGCACCTGCAATTTAGTCAATTCTGATCAGTGTTAAAACTCAGAGGGAAGAAGTAGTGATTTAGGTGGACGAGTTCATTCAAACCACAAATCAAGCGAAGCAGGTCTAAGCTTTAGGGGCATTCACAGCCAATGTCACTTTTCAATTTGTGTTTGCACTGCGTTCTGATGATTCCGTTTCGATGTTGTGCTCGATACACGACGATGCTGTATGAGTTCTTTAGCCAGCTGAGACACACAGACAAACACCCCACCACAACACCAAGCCCACGCTCCCCCCATAGCCTCAAGCCTCAGCTTACCCCTTCTACCTCCCCTCTCCCTCCCCTCCTCTTCCACCTCCCTTTTCCCTCCCCTCCTCTTCCACCTCCCCTCTCCCTCCCCTCTCCCTGACTCCCGAGCCTTCCTCTTGTCTCTCCACATGGCTGTGTGGCATTCAAAGCCCGGAGAGGAGGATTGAATCTCTGTGTTTGCCTCAGACTTATCCACCCCAGTGTCTGGGGGGGCTTGGCTGGGCTGGAAACAGCAGAGGTGGGGTGGTGGGGCTGGAGCTTGGGGCTGGCAAGGAGGGGTGCATATACAATCAAGTCTAATGCTACCCTCGGAGGAAACGTTGTCTTTGTTTGATGCTTTGAAACAAGTACTCCGCTTCTCCTTTCCTTTCCTCTCTCCTCTCCTCAGCGGTGCCCTACTGTCGGTGCTACAGACAGCTGCAGGTCATTAGGGTGGCAAGTATGGATGGTATATCCGCCCACCGCTCTCAAAGGTGCCCGCTCTGAGGAAAAGGTGGTAAGTTAGGTTGGCACATCTGGCCTAAGGAACCATAGACGCGTGTATTGTGTGTGTTCAGTAAATGAGAGACTGTAAAACAGAATGTGCTGACCACAGAACACACTCCACATTTATTTGGGTTGAAACGGTGCGTGCATTCGTTTGATTACCAGTCGGTTTGTGTCCCCAAAAAAAAGGGAAAGAATCGACCCATCCCTTCTTAAATGTGTGTCCGATAACAAAGGATTATCCATACGGCACAGGTTGTAATCTGTTAATTGTATTTTTGTGCAATTCTATTCTTTCACACACACACACACACACACACAAACACACACATACACAAACAGCCCTGCTCTTTTACCGATGTCATTCTGACCGCTGGCACAGCCTGAGATCAGTGTCAGTGTACCCAGCCCGGGAGCCCACTCTTCTTTACTTGTGCCATGCTGCCACCAGAGACTACCCATACCTTGCCATGTGCTGCGCACACACACACACACACACACACACACACACACACACACACACACACACAGATACATACATACACACACAGCCATGCTAACTGCTGACTGCTACACTTCCATTGTGGAATTTATGCTAAATATGCATATCTTAATTGCATTATTCAAAATAATTAGCTAGTATATTTTTTTCCGTGCATAATGACAAGGTAAGCAAATAGCAGTGCAGCACTGTGGGCCTTGCCTGAGTAAGTTTGTGAAATTAATAGACTCCCCATTTCCTAATGATCAGTTTTCCATTTTGTAAACCCAAACAAGAATCTGCTATCACTTTCTCTGGGGTGCTGTACGATTTAAGCACTCTTCAGGAGGAGAACGAGAAGATAGAACGACGAGGAAAAAGAGAGCAAGACATTGGTAGACGTGACAACCATGTAACCATTTTTAGGGACCTTGATTCGAAGTAGCTGGCAACGAACGCAAACAATTTGGTCTGGTCCATTCTTTACAGACACTGATTTCTAAGTGTTGTCCATGCGGCCACCATCTGAGATCAAATGGCTGATACAGAGAGAGAGAACTGAGAAAACAACATCCAATTTATTCCACATTCAGTTAGTAGAGCCATTAGACTCTGCACAAGCTGTACAAGGGTACAAGGGCTAAATATATTGTTCTCAATTACATCAATTAATCTTACACCGGTAATGAATATTTTCTTTATTTGCAGGAAAGTACCAAACACTTATCTTACTCCTCAAGATGAAATGCCCCTTCCAATATAATGCATTATTAAACTTGCCACAGTTTTACACTTACCAAGACCCGCCCCCACCCCCTCCACCCCCCCCACCCCCCCACCCCCTTTTTGCCTGTAAATAATGACCAGTGTAATTAACAGACTGGCCACTCTATCTCCCTGGATCAGATGATGGCCATTTATCAGAAGCGTACTAATGAATACTTAGAAGGGAGCTTTTCCCTCGGTTGTGGAGAACTTCCCGCTGGCTTAGACCAGCGATATTCTAACCTTCTCCTCTTTGTTGTAATTATGGCTCTGGTCCGCTGTAATGTATGACTCATTCTCACAGAGGGGTCAACCCTGAGAATAATCCCCTTTACACATCCACAGGCTGCTCCAATGTTGTGACCCCCCTATATGTAATATTAACCGGTGTTGGATGACTACAGCATGTTGCGGCTTAAGCGACTGAAAGGGAAATGATGTTCATATTATTAGTCTGAACGGGCTTTCTTTCAAATGCATCCTAAACGTTGATTTGAGTCCTTTGATTCGAATCGTTTTTTTTTGCTCAAATCCTTTTTTCTTTTCTTTGACCGTCGACGGCTTTGTGTGTCGACGCCGTGACGTTCTCCTTTAATTTCAAGCCAGTTTGAATTTTCTTTCCGATGACTTCCACATGCCACGGATTGTTTCAGTAGGACTCAAATCCTATCTGCTATAAATGAGGTGGGCTAATTTGTTGAAATGTGGCGAAACGCTTTCCAAGTTCTACCCCTATGTCACATCCAACTCGATCCATGTTAATTAGTGGGTTAGAGTTTGGAGAAAAACGCTCTGGTTGGCAGGGGATGGCATGGCTGCCATGGCTACACTTAGTCCCTGTAGGAAAGGACATGGAACAATGCAGTGGATTAGGGATGCAGACCAACAGACAACACGATGGATCAGAAGTTAATAGATCTTTTATATGGTCACACGCAGATTGTTTAAGGTAGCCTGCTCAATGTAACATGCACAGGCATCCTCAGCTTGCAATTAGACCACCTTAATATTTTTCTCCCATCAGAGAAACAAGCTTTGTTTACTGACAGGATTTGGCAGACAGCCATTTTGTTTCCACATTTACATAAACGCCAAATGGTGCTTGTTTCCTGTAGATCCTCTACAATTCTTTATTGCCAAAGATGGAAATCTGAAGCAGTTTGAAATTCATTAAGCACGGCTGTTGGAGTTATCCCTGTTGTGAAGTCGATGAACTTGACATAAATGCTCACAAGCAAAAGTGCATTTTGCCATACCTTAATTTAGTTGATTACTAAATTATGCAATGACCCTTTGTAAGAAATGGGTGAGATAGGAATCATCTCTCTGCCAGTGATTCAGAGGATGGCCCTGTTTTTAGACTGCATCTCCTCCACCACCTCAGGGTAAACATGTGTGCCTGTTCAAGGAGTTTTTTCTCACTAGATGAGAAAACGGAGACTTCCCACTAACATGCGTCCAAAGCAGAAGCCTCATACTTGAATCAACATGACGCACACCACACACACCCATTGCTACTATGCATCGCTAGAGCTTTGCTGAGCTTTGAAAAAAACTAAAACAAAAGGGAGAAAACAGCTTGGACGTATGGGAATCTGGGCAGGTTGACGTGTATTACAGCTACAGTTACATCCCTTGAGAAAAAAAAACCCACAGGACCGTCTCTCAGGTTCTTCCAATCCGATTGGAGGAGGTGTTCCAGGAAGTGTCCTCTGCTCCGAGCGATGACGTCGCCCCCACACCGAGGTCAACCCAGGGGTCTGACTTCCGCCTCGGTGCGTAGGCACTTGAGGGTTTAATTAACGAAACACTGATTCTGCTCTGCACTCACTCATGGATGTCATTGTGCACACATCTCTTTCTGCACTGGTTAATTGAATAAGCATTGTTTAGTCGAGTTACTTTTGAGGGAGAAAAAAATCCCCCCTTTCTCTTCTTTCGACTCTCTGTTTTTCTTTCGTCGGTGTTCATCTTTTCTTCCACGTTGGCTGAGCTGCAAAAGCAGAGCAATTTGCCTGTGGGAGAAGCATCCTAATTGAGGAGGATAAGATAATCGGAGAGATAGGGCGACATATGGAGCTGCCTAACCCTCTCCAGGCTAGTAAGGTGAATAGCAGTGAACTGGCCACGGGCTTGCCCCTGTCTCTGAGTCGAGAGCGCTCATGCACTCTGATGTTTATTTGGTGCTCGGCGAAGGCCTAATTTACATGTGACCTGTACTCATTTACACGTGTTCTCTCTCTGCCCCTAAAACTCCCGACCTCAGCTAGAAGCGTTCAGCTGAAATCCGGAAGACGGGTATCCGTCTGGGAGTTTCGCCGGACACTTAGTCACGACCGACGACCGCGAAAGGAACTTCTGGTCGAAGATCTAACTCGCGCGGGGCGCGCGCCCACGTGCTGCCTCGCACATATCCGTATACCTCGAAAAGAAACACAGGCACACGTATTACGATGAATAATAGCCTTTATTCCTGGGGATAGCCTGTTGGATGGAATGAGTTTTCCCACCATGCAGCTGTCTGGGTATTGGGCACAGGTAGTCAACTCTCACACCACCAGGTACCATTTGTTTCTCTTGTACGTGTGCTCTGCAGACGGGTCCCAGAGGGTGTCGATATCCAGCTGCAGACTGCAGCGTAGATGGCATCTGCCCGAGCCCGAGCCAGCCCAGCAGTGGAAGCTGAACAGCTGTAGACTGGGCCCTAAGACACATGCTCCTCTCTCCCATCTCAGGTGGCGAGTGCATATCCCTGTCGCGCCGCGATATCGCGCGCGCGCCTCGAGCGCGTAGCCCAAACTCATGCGCACGCACACACTTGCACTCTCACACACACATGTCCCCGCGGCTGAAGGTCTAAAAGTGTGTGGAGTGGCAGGCCTGGGAAAGGCAAATTAATAGACTCCTCCAAAAAGCATTCTGTGTGTGTGTGTGTGTTTGTCGGCGTGTGTGTGTGTGTAAACACACACCTGAGGAGGACGGAACACAGCTGTAGAGAGAGGTGCCGGCGAGATCAGAAGCTCAGGAGAGTGGTGGGGCAGATCGCGGCACTGTGGCGCTGGCACGGTCACAAGGGGATATATGCCGTCTCAGAAGCAGGGGCTAGAGTCTAGGGCCCTGGAGCCAGGCTAGGACTAGACTAGGGGCCAGGGGGTGAGAGGTAAGGGGCTTGGGGCTAGGGGGTGGAGGCTGATGGGCTGGAGGGCTAGAGGGCTGGAGGTATGTGACAGGGAGAAGGAGGTAGGAGGTGGAGAGTGGGGGGGGGGTAGTAGCAAGGGGATGGGGACTCGAGGGTTGGGGGTAGGGGGGGGGGAGCTGGAAGGAAAGAGCTGTGTGGAGGGGACAGTAGTTAGAAAAGGTGTCCAGCTACACCGGAGCGGTCTAGAAGAACAGGAGGGGGGTGGGTAGCTGAGAGCAGCAAAAGAGGCAGCAGATCGGAAGCAGATCTAATCCGACCCTGTCTGAAGAGCCACTCAGCTCCCTCCTCGAGTTAATTAAGGTTAGTGGACAAGCGTTTTTTTCCGTGCGAGTGACTCCCCGCGGCCAGCCACGCAGGCGTCCGCGGCAGGGCTGCCTTTACTTATGGCGGAGGAGGAACAGCTGGACGCGGGGTTGGGGCGTCCTCTCCCCGCGCCGGGGCACAGAGTGGCAGGTGCATGGGCCGGGGCAAGCCCCCAAGCCTGACCACTGGGCCGGCCACAGAGACAGCGATTAATCATCCAGTAAAATGCTTTTGACATGTGAAAGAGGAAAAGCCGTGGATTTCTGCACTCTTCGTCGCACCGCTAATTTTTGCCTTTGGAAAACCTGTGCTGCAGCCTCATGAATGTGTCTGTGTGTGTGTGTGTGTGGTGTGTGTGTGTGTGTGTGTGTGTGTGTGTGTGGTGTGGGTATGAGGATACGCGTGTGTCTGTGTTTTAATTCCATCACCCTCGTGGTGCTATTAATACATTTCCATGTTCCTTTTGAACATATCACCATTTTTATTCTTGGTGATTGGAATTCAGATTGAATTTGAACAACAATTTCATCCAAAAAAATATTATTCAACGAAATATCTTGAACATTTAAATTCCAAAGTCAATTTTGACATTATAATATTTTTTTGTTCTTTAATCCTGATTTAATTAAATCCTTGTTTAGCTGTAAAGTTAACTGTGACTTTGCTCTCCCGGCAGTGTGGTTGTCTACCTGCCCCTGTCGACTGTGCTGCTACCTGCCCAGCACAAAGACATCTGCCTGGGCTCTGTGGTCACTCCCTCTCCCTCTCTCCTGGTGGTCTATTGACACAGGTCTGCTGGACCAATCAGAGCACAGGCAGCGGGTGAGTACCCTTTAGCCTGAACTTTAATTAGCCTGAACAGTTCCTGCTAATGGACACATCCAAACACATACATGCACACATGCACACAGTATACATGCCTGCACACGTCAAAGAACACACACACACATTTATGTGCACACAAACACACACACACACACACGCACACACACTTATTGCATTGCACTACCAGGTCAGACTACAACAGTATTGCTGTGTGGTTTAACATAGAACAATATCTAAGTCACGATAAATCAACAGACTCAAAATAAACCACATCAGATTTTTTTATACAATTTTCGGCAAACTATCCAAATTCAGTCAAATTATTTTCAGCATCCAATCCAAATATGCAATAAAAACCGAGCGAATAGTGCTTGGAGTCGTCAGATTAGAGTGATCTGGCCTCACCAGACATATGGCGATATAAACAAAAATTGGATTTCATAAAGGAATACATTTTACACCTGGAGGAGTCTCTGTAGGGCAATATTTCATCCCAAACTGCTCCAAATGAGGAGACGCTGGCACCAGTTCAAATAAGAAACCCACCGTGCGGCTGTGTGAATATCATTACAGAGACAACACAGCGTCTGTCACAGTCTGTCATGTGACCCTCTCACTCTCCCTCCCTCCCTCTCCCTCTCTCCCTCCCCCCTCTCTCTCTCTCTCCCTCTCTCTCTCCCTCTTCCTCTCTCCCTCCCTCTCTCCCTCTCTCCCTCTCTCTCTCTCTCCTCCTCTCTCCCTCTCTCCTCTCCCTCTCCCTCTCCCTCTCTCTCTCTCTCCCCCTCTCTCCCTCCCCCTCCCCTCTCTCCCTCTTTCCCTCTCTCCCTCTCTTTCTCTCCCCCTCTCTCCCTCCCCCTCTCCCTCTTCCCTCTCTCCTCCCTCTCCCCTCTCTCTCCCCTCTCCCCCTCTCACCTCCCCCTCTCTCCCTCTCACCGAAGCACCTCAGGTAACTAGTTCCAGGAGCAACGCTTCACCTTCAGGAAGAGAGTCTCCAGTCCGGTTTCCGGTCTGCTTGTTCGTCCAGTCGCCTACAGAGAGTCCAACTCGGTGACTGTTGTGTTTAACACACAAAAGGTCACGGGGGTCACGTGTGCTACAGATTTCCAGTCTGCGGTCGGTAGATGCTACCGTAGACAACGTAACGTCAGGCCTTTTTCTGAGTATCATGATAAAAGCCCGTTTATACTGAGGCTTTTAATAGCATGAATTAAGAGGATGGAAAAAATCGAGCAAATCTTTCCTAATCATTCCTAGTGCGGCAGGTCAAGCTGTGGCCGCTTTCACTGAGTCAAAGAGGGCTTTGCAACATTTAACTAATGAGCATAAGCTTGCTGATTTGTGAATGTAATGTAATAACTGGACAGTGGTGAGCCGGCTATGACCCCACACAATCACTCAGGTCACACAGAGGATGACTTCAACTGACCTTCTAATGAAATTAGGAATTAAATGTAGTCATCCCATGGCTACGTTTATCGGAGATTAATTTCATATTCCAGTGACTGTTGTACTTCTGTGAAAACGCCATCATTATTTACGACGCAATTACGATGTTTTTCAACCTTTTCTCGAACCCTCATATCAACCAGATTAGGCCCATGCGGCTGAAGATTTCAACAAACATATTTACTCCAAACTCCAAGGGGACTCAAACGGAAATCCTATCTGTGTATTTATTTAATGTTTTCTTCAAACGATCCGATAAGCTGAAACAGGGCACTGGAGAGGGGCTGTGTCCAGTACTGGAGAGGGGCTGTGTCCAGGGTGGTACTGGAGAGGGGCTGTGTCCAGGGTGGTACTGGAGAGGGGCTGTGTCCAGGGTGGTACTGGAGAGGGGCTGTGTCCAGGGTGGTACTGGAGAGGGGCTGTGTCCAGGGTGGTACTGGAGAGGGGCTGTGTCCAGTACGGAGGGGGCTGTGTCAGTACTGGAGAGGGGCTGTGTCCAGGGTGGTACTGGAGAGGGGCTGTGTCCAGGGTGGTACTGGAGAGGGGCTGTGTCCAGGGTGTACTGGAGAGGGGCTGTGTCCAGTACTGGAGAGGGGCTGTGTCCAGTACTGGAGAGGGGCTGTGTCCAGTACTGGAGAGGGGCTGTGTCCAGGGTGGTACTGGAGAGGGGCTGTGTCCAGGGTGGTACTGGAGAGGGGCTGTGTCCAGTACTGGAGAGGGGCTGTGTCCAGTACTGGAGAGGGGCTGTGTCCAGGGTGGCACTGGAGAGGGGCTGTGTCCAGGGTGGTACTGGAGAGGGGCTGTGTCCAGGGTGGTACTGGAGAGGGGCTGTGTCCAGTACTGGAGAGGGGCTGTGTCCAGTACTGGAGAGGGGCTGTGTCCAGTACTGGAGAGGGGCTGTGTCCAGGGTGGCACTGGAGAGGGGCTGTGTCCAGTACTGGAGAGGGGCTGTGTCCAGTACTGGAGAGGGGCTGTGTCCAGGGTGGTACTGGAGAGGGGCTGTGTCCAGGGTGGAGAGGGGCTGTGTCCAGTACTGGAGAGGGGCTGTGTCCAGGGTGGCACTGGAGAGGGGCTGTGTCCAGTGTGGAGAGGGGCTGTGTCCAGGGTGGCACTGGAGAGGGGCTGTGTCCAGGGTGGTCCATGGCCCGACCCTGAGTCTTCCCTCCAAACAGGAAGCAGAGTGGCATCTCTGCACTTCTTCAACCTGTGAGCCTATGTTCAGTCGTCACATCTGTTTAGACTGCTACTACAGCTCAAACAGCTGCAAATGGCTTGTGTGCAGGTAATTAATTTTTCTATTTACTGACCTGTGCTTTGTTTCGCTCTCATCTAATTATGTTTTTGATACATATTGTTTCTTTGAATGCAATTATTGTACAATGATACATGCGATTAAAGTGTAATTGTATAATACGGGGAATAGAGTTCATATCAGAAGTAATTAAAGCGGTACCCCCTCCGCACACCCCCCTCCCCTCTCTGCTCTCTCTCTCGTCATCCTCTCTCGCTCTCTCTCTCTCTCTCTCTCTCTCTCTCTCTATCTCTCTCTCTCTCTCCTCTCTCTCTATCTCTCTCTCTCTCTCTCTCTCTCTCTCTCTCTCTCTCTCTCTCTCTCTCTCTCTGCAGCTGCCTGTGTTGTGCTGTGGGGCTAGGTGACTGCACACACAGCACACATGCCCTGACACCATCAGCGGGATCACACACAGAGGCAGCGGTGTGGGTTTAAACACACACAGTGTTTTCCTCTGCAGGGTCATGTGGTTGGAGTGAGCGAGCGAGCGAGCGACCGAGCAAGTGAGTGAGTGAGTGAGAGAGTGAGCGAGCAAGGGAGTGAGCGAGCGAGAGAGTGAGCGAGACCCAGACTTTTGGCAGGCTGACTGACTGGACACTGACAGAGCAATTATGAGCTGTCATCATTTGCCTGTCATCTGGGCAGCACAGGGTTAAATCTACAGGATGTTGTTTGTTTTCATCCCCCCGTCCTTCTCCTCATCTCCTCTTCTCCTCCCATCCCCTTCCCTTTCTTCATCAATTTGTGTGCGTCCACTCTGCCAGATTTGCAGCCCAAACTTCATTTGTTATGTTCGGCTGAACGCATGAATAATTTTGGAGTAATTATTTTCACCATCATCTAACACCTCTATGTGCATCAATTAAAAAGCCTCTTAACAAGGAGACGCATTTGTTACCGCATCAAAAAAACAAAAAACGGGGTCCAGATATATCAATCATGTCCCACTAATTAGCGACCACATTTTGTACCTTATAAATGTTATTAGTCCGTTATATTTCCTCTAATGAAACCAATTGAACTGGCTCCATTCTTCACAGGCGGCGACGTCTCCGGCAAGATTAACCATCAGCTTTATGTGATGCCTGCTAATTATCGGGCTCTCAAAGACGGGAGAGGCAGGGCTGTTCAAAGACCACCTCCAGACACCCAACTTCATCATCAAAGCCAGCGCTCCTCGTTCTCCTCTTCTCCTCTTCTCTTTTCTTTTTTTTACCTGCCATTTGTTCTCGCCGCAAAATGGCCGCTCGCAGAACTGCTTCATCATCGAGGGCTCTGAAAAGCTGTGAAAACCCGGCGGCGTATTAACGACAGAGAGACTGACGGTGGACTTCTAATAACCGACAAAAGACTCTTTACAGTAGATGAGGAACCGGAGACGTTTAGGATGTGATTTCACCGTCTTAGCTGGACTTCTGAATGTCCTACCAGCTGTTTCTCCTGGCTCCAGTTTGGGTTCCACGGTAGACGACAACACCGCTGAATCCCTCGCAGAGATAGTTTGGAAGGAAAGTCTCTGGAATAAGGGGGCCAGTCGGTCTGTGGTCGGGATTGTACCTGATATCAAAAGGCTCGCCGAACGTCATTTCGAAAATGGACAAACGAGCGCTGACATGGCAACGGGGTAAATATTTGAGGCTGGGAAGTTCATCGGGCCGTTTTCGCCGCGGCAACATGGCCATCGTCTGACAGGAACGTTAATGGGATGCCGGTCGGGACAGGCCCGGGACAGCTGCATGACCTCACCGTGGAGACTTGCTCGCTTCACCTCGACACCACTGTGTCTGTCCAGAACTCTGGAACACGTGGTGTTATTGTAGATCTGTGAGGTCTGGGCGACTGCAGTGCCAAGCTGTTGTGGACAATGGTTCACCGCGGGGGCAAAAGCATGCCTAGATTTATACCTACAGTCTGCAGTGCAAAGAAAACCCAGAGACGAGATTAAGCCCCACACTGTAGAAGAAGAGCTGAACAAAAGATAAGCTAAACAACATGAAGACTGTGGATGAGGAGGCTACACTCGAACACTTCCTGGAACAAAGAGAGTAACGGACTCGACGTGTCAGCCTGTGTTTATTCAGGTTGAACGTGTCTAACCTGTAAACCAACAGACTGTGGGTCTGTCTGGATATTCCTAATTGCGGGAGGAGGTCGTAAATTCCCCGCGTGTGAGTTTGTGCATGTGTGTGTGAGAGAGAGGGCCACTGTGTGTGTGTGTGTGTGTTTGGGGGGAGGGGGGTCAGGCCGGGGCCGCAGCAGGATGAGGATGGACTGCACCTGCAGTCTAGTGGACATGTGTGTGTGTCTGTGTGTCTGTGTGTGTGGAGGGAGAGCGTGAGAGCTAGAGAGGGGGGAGGGGAAAGGGAGAGAGTTAGTTAGTGCTAAGGGGAGGAGAGGGTCAAGGAAGGGGAGGCAGGATGCTGTAGGCTGGCTGAGAAGGAGAGGACTTCACCAGGGGTCAACAAGACAAGGGCCAGGAAAGGACTGATGTACAATCCTGCAGCGCACACACACACACACACACCCACACACACGCACGCATGCACACACGCAAAAACAAACAAAAGATTCACCAAGTATCTGCTGGTATGGGGAATGTTTGAGTTCCTGGCTAAGAGTTTAAACACCACACACACTATGATGAAATACCTTTAAGCTTCACTGTAACATCTAATCTCTCGGGGGGGGGTGGGGGTGATGTGTGAAGAGATCTGCTCACCTGGTGAAAAAGGAAGGGGCGTGTGTGTGTGCGTGCGCACGTGCGTACGCGAGGGGATGGCGGCGGGGCGGAGGGGGTGAGAAGGAATGAGACACTCGACGACAGGTCACGTCAGCCCCTCAAACACCTGGCGAAGCGCGCGGCGCGCCGTCTGCCAACACGTCCCTCTTAAGAGTGGTACTGAATAGGCGTCAGAAGAGCGGGCTCCTGTGCGTGTCACCGAGGGGCTCCGTGACAGGGCGCTAAGTGGTTATATTTAATACCCCGTGCATGGGAGGTGAAGTCAGAGATGAGGACGGGATTAAAAAAAAATGTGTGTGGCACATCAGAGAGATCTGTGTGTGTGTGTGTGAGTGTGTGTGTGTGTGTGTGTGGCTGCACTTCCATAGCGAGAACTTTCCTGCAGTGTTTTTGCCAACGCAGGAACTAGCGCCTCAACTTTTTTGAGGGAGCCTGGCTCTGCCCTCCTACGTACTTCCGCTCAATTTTCTTCTGTTTGCTTCTGTACTAGGCCTGGGCTTATTGGTCGTTTTTTGCCGGAAACATTTTTCGGCGGTCCGATCAGTGAACAGAGGGAGTGGCTGAGAACTATGACGTTGATGTCGAGCGCTAGTTAGAGTCGTAGTTCAGTAATGGCGGGGGAGAAAGATGCGAGCGAAGACATTCGGTCTGTTGTGGCAACGCTGCCGAATATCCAGAAGTAAGAGCCGGAGCAAGAACAATCTTTGCTGAATGTTGTTGGTGGCCATGATGTTGTGGCCCTCCTCCCCACGGGGTTCGGGAAAGCTAGCTCTGTTAGTGGTGAAGGAGTTGGCTAAGGCGAACGCTAGCGATTGGTTATGGCAGATCAGAGTGGCTCTGGGAAGATCCAATCGTTTTAAACTTCAACAGAGTACCCACCTTCAAGGAAGTTTGTCAAGGACGAGTTTGTCAACGCTTGTCAATGGATCGATCCCAGACCCTCTGTACAAATTAAATGTACGAGAGTCTGGTTAGGACCAGGCTACCGACTTCTTCTAAGTCAAAATATAAATTCAGGGGACCTGTGTGTGTGCGTTTGTCAATCTACATATAGTGATCTTTAATCCTAAAATCCCATATCGGACATGGTGATGTCAATATGTCAAAATTAATTTAGTAATGTCACCAAATCGGATGTTGTTTTGTTTGTGTATTATCAGACTACAAACCGACAGCGTGTTCATCTTGAAGCTTGAACCACGAAACGGATATTCCGATCAAATGAAAAGTGCAATCCGATAATCCCGTCTTTCGCAAACCTCCGTCTGAATCGGACAAAAACCATCACCTAAAAAGTGATGATCACCAGCAGAGCTGGAGGGTTCTGTTTGACAGTCAGGGGATGAGCCCGCCCGAGATCAGTGGGTTTGCTTTATGAATGCCTTTTTCCCCGAGAATAACATTTGCTTTCAGAGATGATCACCATCCAAACAGAAGGCAGATGGTGTGAGAGGTGCACGGGTCCCACCGGGCTTGTCGCGGCTTTAACCCCCTTTTCACTGCACATACGCTATCGACAGCTAATCCTCCATGGCTATTGACAGGTTTTGGGGGGCGGAATGGCGACGGCAATTCGGGGGGGGTGGGTGGTGGAGGGGGGGTGGGAGGTGAGGACGGTGGGGGTGGAGGCGGGGGGGAGTGAAAATGTAAAACAAGGTCAGATGCAGAGCGTTATCTTCTTCCCAGAGCAAAGGTGATGCCAATCAACCCTTTTCCCTGGGATTTACGAAAGGGATCCATATGCGCCTGTTCGCTTTAGAATGTTGTTGTTGTTTTTTATTTGGTCATCGTCACATTGTCACAAAGTCCCAAAGTCACACCCGCGTTAAAAAGACGACGCACGCACACTGTACGGCAACCGCGGGCCTAAAATCTCCAGCACTTCCTCCGCCGCATCTCGACAGAGCTTCGTAGAGTCATCTGGCTATGTCAGAGCATCTCTCGGAGGCTGAGAGGAAAACAATATGAGATCTGATATTCCCGCCCTGCCCTCCGTACCCCTCCGCTCCCCCTAATCACAGAGGGTCCTTCGCATTCACGCCGGTCTAGATCGAAGCGGAGCCGTCTCAGACGGAGCTGTGGGCGGAGAGACTCCCTCCCGAGCCGGTGGAACGGGGGCCATGACGGCCGCGCTGGGAGCGAGGAGGGGTGTGTGTGTGTGTGGAGGGGGGAGTTGGGGGTGAGGGTGGGGGGGGCAGCCTAGGTTATCCCCCTCTGGAGATCTGCTCTTTGATGGCTGTCAGAAGAATTTCACCACTTTGGGATGAGAAACAATCTTTCTTCTCCGTCGCCCCCCGTCCCCCGTCCCCCCCCCAACCCCCTGTCCTCGTCCGGCCATGTTTAATTCATGACTGATAGGAGTGATAAAGGACGTCTTTGAGGGAAGCCACAGCCTCCAGGACTCCCACTCAGCAACAGCGATGTGTTGTGAGGACGAGCCACGTGTGTGTGGGTGTGTGTGTGTGGCAGTACACACATCTTTCGTCCGTCCACACGTCTCACACAGGTCCATGTCAGAGGAAAAGCCTGCTTCGCGCGCGGGCCACTTCCACACGAGCAAATGACCCGGCCAAAAAACACATCTACACCACATTGGAATTACAATGGAATAATTCCCTTTGTGATTAAAACATTCTGTACCAGGTGAGTTGACAGTGAACATTATTTGTATGCAGGGTTTTTTCCCCCCTTTCTTCTCAGCCTACAGGACTTGAGCCAGTCAGGGCCTGCGTCGTGTTGCTCTCCGGCACGGTACTCCTCCTGCCTGGGCAGAGCCGGGTCAGGGGTCACTCTGTGTTCTCCACGCTCAGGCTAATAAGCCCCAGGTGGGACACACACAGCAGCAGATGGTGCAGGAGCTGGATCTGGTCTGGCACTGGGCTTCACGGGGCTCCCGGACTAACGGACTGATATCTCTCTTTCTGTTTCAATTCGTACTCTGCGTTAATGGCCTTCTCTGTTTCGATGGTTTTGTTGCAGTTCGGACCAGTTCTGTCGGTGCTCCCGCCTGGTCTTCTGTAGCCTGGCTATGGCTTTGGGAGTGCTTGAAAGACGAGTCGAGACAGCCCAGCTGACGGCGGCATTCTGGACTTGGTGGTGCATGGGGGGCCTTCCCCTCCGACCCTGTGGGTGTACTGTAGACTGACCCCCCACCACCACCACCACAGCCCACCTGTCTCTCACCTGGAAACAGATGTGAGCTCAACAAGAAGATGGTATAACAGCACCTCTGCTGCTCAGGAGGTGCCAGGACGCTCACCCCTCACCCCCGCGCTGTGGTGGCAAACTGGCAGGGGGGTTTGGGGGTGCAAAACGAGTGCCGCGGATTAGCGGCAACAACTGCAGCTGGTTATTATCACTACACGTCCAGGACACCCTTCTTAGGCCCGTTCATTCAGATGATGCCCCAATACATCCTGTGGTTCATTCATTTCTTTTTTTCTTCACATTTCCGTCCCTATTTTCTCCGCCGTGTGTTCAAGAGTCTTTGGTCAGGCTCGTTGGACTCGGAACAAAGGAGTCGACGAGACGTGAGGAGGAGCGGAATAGCATCCTCGCGCACGTCTTAACCGGGCCCTTCAGAAAGCCCATTAGGCCAGGAGAGGGGGAGGTTCAAAGCGCCACCCCCCCCCACAGACGAGCTATCACGTCTAAGAGGAGGAGCGTGAAGAGGTTCCGCGAGACGACGGAGCGGTGCGAGGGGTGGAAGGTGCCGACTGGAGACACGTCCCCTCTCCAGAGTGACAGGGGGCTCTCTCTCTCTCTCTGACAGAAGGGCCCCAGATGCTGTCAGGCCACACAGAGGGCCCCCTGAAGACCCCCGCTGCCGCTGCTCCCCGGGGCCTTTCATGACAAGGACCCCCGCTAATGAACTACAGCCCACTCGGCTCATCACGACTGCTGCTGCCGCGGCAACAAACACACTCACATGCGTGATGGAGCCACTCCAACTTAAGGGTATGGTAAAGGGCAGTGTGCCGAACATGCTAGAGCTGTTTGTTTGGTTTGTGAGGGGGGGAATCATTTAGAAAATATGATGTGGACGTTTTCTTACCAGTCGAGGACTAATTGTCGTATATGGGTTGGGTTTGTGCCATCATTTAAGGGGAGATTCAACCCCTCCCCCCTCACCTTCCTCCCCCCCCAAAAAACCTTTGTTCACAACAACCACCTCATATTTGTTGTTTGTTCGTAACTTTCCCCTTTGTTTGGACAAAGCAGACATAAATTGGGTTTGTGGGAATAGCTTCCTTTGCATACTGACTTGATTTTGATGGATGATCATTGCATGCCCAGATCACAGTCTTCCTTGTATCACCATGCATCATTCTCCGTGAGCCCCGTAGATTCACACCTGCGTTGTTGCATCACAGTTTTTACACCGGCAAAAAATACCTCTGATTAATGGCGGGAACAGTGGGAGACTAGCACAAGTGCAAGAATATGTTAGGATATTAATTAATTCCGCGCTCCTTGTCAAACGTCGAACATCTGAGAGGAAGAGAGAGAGAGAGAGAGAGGGGGGGGGGCGATGTGTGCAAGGGACATTGTTACACAAACACCGTATTTTCCGTCTTGTTTTTCCTCATTTATTTGTTATTCCTACTTCCTCTTTTGGAGTACCCAGAATCCTTGTTTCCTGGGGGCCCAGGCGGCGGTGTCTGAACGAGTCATTCTCCTCATCCATCTGCGGGGAAGCAGGGGCAGCAGCCACGGCACACTGGGGAAGTTATGAATAAAACAGCTGTACAAATATGAGGCACCCAGTGTTATAGTCAGCCGTGATTAGGGGGCCGACGCCTCTCTCTCTCTCTGGCAGCGCGGGGCGAGGCTGGCCTGGCCCGCTCAGGGAGAGAACGGAGTGACGCTGTCACTCTGTCGTTAGGACGTCACTCAGTCAATGGACTCGTTGCGAGACATCGAGCCGTCATTGGATAGTGCGTATTGTAAACAAATGTATTTTTTCATGGTATTATTTAAAATGCAAATAGATGAAATTGCATTGGGTTTATCTGTGTTATTAGCAGTATTTGGGCATTCCCTGCCGTAGAGTCGCTCATATTTCAAAGCACTTGCCGTTGGGTCTCTTGGCTGATAACAAGTTTTCCCTCGCAGATGTAATTACAAAACTATTTGCAGGAAAACAACTTATGTCCTCCAGTTCACACAGTCCAAATGATTATTAACGCTCGCAATAATAATGCACTCTATTAATTCATCAAATTATGTTATCAGTGGGTGTCCTATTTATAGAAATGGTGCACGGGTTCAATTCCCCCCACAAAAAATGTTATTCATATATTCATACGGTGTGGCACAGCTTCTTTTCACTCTGTGTGTGTTACACTGCGTAAACGACACACACCAACAGATTACAATGCCATGCCGTCACCTGATGGAAGAAAGCGGGAGATAGTGACATGGTTCTGTCAGTTGACAGTGATATGGCAGATTCTTTCAGGCTTGACTAGCTCTCTCAGCAGCTTCTGACAGTGGATTAGCTTACACCGACTGATCAGGCATGCAGCTGCAGCTATCTCCACCACCACCATATCTGTTTGAGCCGTGTGCAAGCCGTGGAAATCATTTCAGGGAAAAGGAATGTATTCAAATTTGGAGCAGGGAATGACAATGCGATTTTAGTCTGACAAATAACTTACATAAGGATTTTATGTAAGGTATTTATTTGATTAGATTTATTTAGAAGCTGGTGAGCAACGGCTGTGTAAAACCCCCAACAACGAGAACTATCTCACCATAGTTGTTTTTGTTCAGGAACAAAAAAAATAATAAAAAAATGCACTTAGCAACAGAAAATAGTCAATCAAGGCAAAGATTTGATCAACATACAATTTTTGTAACACTGTGTCAAAGTGAAAATGTTCCGAGCGTCGAGCGTCAGAAAAGCTTTTCTCAGTTGTGCGGTGTTTGTTACTTTGTCAAAGAAAACAGCTTGGAGCACAACAAAGCATGGAGGAACACCTCGGATCCACACCAGCGCACTGTGAAGGCATCTCCCTTCACATTCAATTAACACAGGCAGCAGGGTGCGACAGCCTCCTGACCCAGTCAGACCAGCGGGGGGTCTAGTCTCTCCTCTGTCTCCTCCTGCAGCCCCACAAGACACCCACATCTATGGCACAAGCCTGCTGTCTCAACCACACCACGTGTTCCAAAACGTGTTGTCGTCCGCGGAGAAATACAAAGACTTCCACGAGCGATGTTTCGTTTAACACCCAATGGAAGTTCACCAAATCAAACCGCAGACCGAACGACTCGGGAACTTAGACTCTCTCGCCAAATTCCGACACTAGACTAGACAAACAGCCACTCTTCAAGAGAGCAAAAAAAACAAAACCTTGCCCATGTTCACAGAAAGGCGGGGCCCCGCAGATGCATGATGAATGCACAGGATGCTGTGTCACACATGAGTGAGTCCTGGAGTCCGTGTGACAGATGCTGAAGTCCTCTC
The DNA here is from genome assembly GCA_903064625.1 of Mallotus villosus. Lineage (NCBI taxonomy): Eukaryota > Metazoa > Chordata > Actinopteri > Osmeriformes > Salangidae > Mallotus > Mallotus villosus. The sequence goes on along the minus strand of CAEFZP010002276.1, from coordinate 117,901 downwards.
CAGGCTAGGCTCCAGCAAAAAAAACACTCTTCATTTATCAATAATTGGGCCTTAATTTCATTTGGCAGTGACGATGGAGGATGTTTCGCTTCCTTTCCAGCACACTGACATTAATTAGGCCGGTGAAAGGGGCTTGTTTGGTGGCTTTGGGAAAGTTTGGGGGATGTTGGTAGCTGAAAGGGGCTTCAATGACATGGCAGGTGAGGGTCAGTTCTCCAGGTACAGCCGGTATCGCTGGATATGCAGTTCAAACGGGCCCCCTGGTGCCCTCCTCCACCGTGATAACCATACAAGTACGTATGTCCTCTAGCCAAACAGAGTGCAAACTCTGGTGTTTATTTTATTTTTTTACATGATTTTTTTGCCATTCTAAGGCAGTTGGGAAGCTTTGCCGGATTACTCTGCGTCCCACTGACCCGTCACGGCATGAAGCGGCCAACAAATATCTCCATTATTTTGATTTGGTGTTTGATAAATGCAGGTGCCAAATCCGGATATTGCTATCTCTGGGGAGAGCTTAAAAACGGGCTTTTCTGGAGTGTGTGCAGCCACCTTCATTTTGGTGGTGGGTGGATGGGTGGAGAGGAGATTGGGGATGGGACGGCCCATATTGACTAGATTATTCTAGATGTCAATCTGGAGATGATCCACAATGAGCTTTCATTTAAAGTCAAATCTATAAACATTTAATCTATCCCTGTAAATAAGGCCACAGCTTCATCTTAATTCCAAACAGACATCCCAACACTGAAAAGTGAGTTGGAAAAGATTATAAGCTATTAGTGATCATTATAATGACAATTATATTCATAACGACGGCAACAACAATGGCAGTTATACGGCAACACAAATGGCGGTGCTGATGATTATGGTAATAGCAATAACGTTAGAATCATGTTATTAATTATGATTATTTGATCCAAGCAAATGGACCATCTCACTGTCTTCACCGGTCCCTCTCATCCTCTCATCTTTCAGACACAGCACACACACACCCAGAAGGTGAAACACACACGGGGGGATGAGCGGAGGAGCGGTCAAACTGATAATTACAGATCAGATTATGCTGCATAATTGAACCTTTAAATATAGTATTAACAGTGCTTATCCAATATTGTGATATGACTGGTGTTTGGGGCCTTTGTATTTGGACTAGTAATGATTATACACTAATACCCATTTTGATTAGGGGCAAATACTAACCGTGCCCCTCGCAATCCCTAGAACAAGTTTTTTTCTCCGTCCCTCCCCTTGTCATTTGAGCATTAAATGTTGAGTGACTTGCTAATGCAGTACGCTCTCTGCTCCTATTAATTTGGGGGGTTATCTCTCGGCTTGTTCGCCGGGCGACGGCAACATGTCCGGTAATCTTTTTTTGGTGTCACTTATCCTTTTAATGTAATTACAATTGACTCGATTAATATTTCATTAAAGTATTAGATGTTAAGAACACGTGTGTTTCAATCAGAGAGCCGGCCCTGTGAGACCCCCCCCCCTCTCCCCCTCCAGCTCTGTTCTCCAGGGGCCTATTCATCCTTTTATCCTGCTTAGAGCAGGGGCTTTAGACACACACACACACACACACACACACACACATACACGCTGCCACTAAACGGTTATAAACTGAATCTCCATTATTGCAAAGCCTTTCCAAAGTTGTAAAAAGTTGGATTTCTACATATTTATAGTACCTATACCGCTGTCGTGAAAGCTTCTTGTTATCCATCTCTAGGTATGAAAGCCACATGTAAGGTCACACTCCCTGAAGATGTGATTAGGAAGACTAATCTTAGATGTCAATTTCCTGGTACGGAGACTCAGAGATACAGGTAACAGTCACACCTCTCAGTCTATCACTTACTGTAAGATCTTCTCACCAGCGTTCATCGAACAGATCACTGAAAAAGGAGTCTTAATGACCTATTCACGACACACCTTCCCAGATTAGATGATAGTGTTAATTTCTTCGTCAAGTTGCAATGAGACTTTCACTCCAAAGCTGCTGTTACTCCATTATTGTTATAACTGGATAGTTGCAAATCATTCATTTGCCAATCAGTTAATTAGGATCTTGTTCTGATTAGTGGGCATCGGAAAAAAATGGACAGCAGATTATCAGGGAAAATGATTGGTCCACACGCACACACACATACACACACACGCGCACGGACACACACACGTACACACACACCTCTGTGCTTCAATCACGTGACGCCATATTCAAAAGCTAACACAACGTCAAAAGTAAAGAAAGCAATGCGCTCGAGTGCCACTCATTAGTGATGTCAATGAATTACACATAAACGTTTCCCTTAGAAGATTCTGTGCCCTCTTGGTTTTTGTTGTCAACAAATTAATAAAGCTCAATCAAATAAACCATGAGAGAGTACTTTAATATTCAAGTGTGATTATGCTCTTAATAATATAATATAACTTTGGTAAAAATATGGCCACCGAATGGGTTATATAAAGCGTGGTGAGTGAAGAAACGCCTCTGATTAAATCAGATGAATGGTTAATAAAATAATGAACCTTGATAGTGACGTTATAATCATATAGTGGGACAGACAGACAGACAGACAGACAGACAGACAGACAGACAGACAGACAGACATGATACATTGTTTGGGGTGGGGGGGGGGTGGGGGGGTCCAGAGGTTCCCCCCCATGCTCTGCTGCTGTCTGAGGATATTTTAATATGTGGCAATATTTCCGCCTTTGATACACAGATGGCCCGCTTGTTTCCACCTGGCTTCCATTGGGACCAGGGCGCTGTGACCCTCCGAAGAGCACGAGGGAAACATGTCAGCACTCTCTCACAGCCCTCTCAGCCTAATGAATAATAATCCAGGAAGAGAGAGGGTGAGAGCGGCGCGCGCGCACGTACGTACACACACACACACACTTGAAGGTAATGCTAATTTGGTTGGGTGCGGTAACTGAGCGAATGCAGTTTAGAATGTCGTGGAGCTGCTCCCCGACATCAAGGCCTGACGGAATGTTGGCGGTGGCGTTTGGAAGATGTCCAGGACACACAGGCACAGGAGAGGCCGCGAGTCGCTTTGATGAAGCGGCTCACCTTTAGAACTCCCGCCGCACCACCCCCCACCTCCACCCCGCGTGAATCTTTAAGCAGCAGCATAATTAGTTGATCCAGAAAAGTCTACTGTAAGATCTGTTTGACTAAGTCAATGCAAACTATTGTGGGGTGTGCAACGTTTATAAACCTTCCCCTATTTAAAAGAGTTAAACAAATTACTAACGACCAAACCAATAATATTGTTACAATGACATGTTATAAAAAATATATTTTGGCAACAATATAAACAGAAATATTCGATGCACTATAGATTGCATATATTTTTAATGAGGCTACCACATTGTCAGGCACAGGATTCAGTAACAGATTGAGATCTATTTATTGATGATTGTCGCTGTGTCTGTTGTAGGCTGTCATGCTGAGTGGTGAGATCTACTGTAGATATAAAAAATGTAATTCGACACGTCTGACTAGTCAAAACAGACACGTCTTCTGAACAACGAGAAGAACCCAATGGCTCAATATGTGTGATCAACCTTCTTCTGTTTTCCAGGTGTTGTAAATGAGGTAGGCCTAGCCTTTTCTCACCCCAAGACAAGAGTGTAATCTCATTCCTCTCGATGTAACTAAATGAACTTCCAATGGACTGACACACACAAAAATAAACATTCAGAAAGTTAAGACTGAAAACATACAGCGCTGTTTTGTGAAGCTCTTAATTAGAATGCTACGAGTAGCGATGTAATAGGCAGCGATTATCCCAAAATGCTTAGTCTTGCATTAGTAATTAACCTTTCAACTAATACTTCTATTTAAACACAGGGGCGAGTGCAAATGCAAGGAACACTGGCCATGGCGATGACTGTTTATAAATCAGTCATGTTAATTACCTTTTTGGCAGGAGCTGATAGTTGCCCTTAAAGTCTTCGCCCTGCCCAGCTAAAGCGTGCAATTGGCTGGCTTGCTAACAGCAGCCCACTTTGCGAAAACAGGAAATTGCCTTTCCCACGCCGCCCCCAGTTTTTCGCCGAGCGCCCTCTGCACCTGTCGAAAGGTCGCCCGCGATTGAGTTCCATTAGCTAGGCATTACACTGCACGCAAAAATGTATATGGCGCAGTCTCCCATTTCAAAACAGCAAGGTCTGCCTGTTATTGATTGAAGCAACGCCAACACCATTACAGATGGAGGAAAACAAATGTGTTGGCGCGTGAGCCTTTGACGCTCAGATTGCTCGACATTCGGAAGACCGCTTACCATTAGAAACGTTAAATGGGTGTCCATTGTTCATAGTTTTATCAATGTGCCCTATTTAATGCTGAAGAATGCTCATGTAAAAAGGACAACAGTTCAAACAAAATGTTAAAAGCCTTGACAGGAACTTATAATATATTCTGCTGCCACTGCCAACTTGCCACTTATTCATATGGCAGCTTGCGATGATATATATCTCCCTGCTGCGTGTGCCCCAATTGGCGGATCAATAATAGTACCTACTACTACTACCACTGTATGTGCATATGCGTGTGTGTGAGTCAGCAGAGAGAGAGAGAGAGAGAGAGAGAAAGAGAGCGAGTGTGTGAGGTGTGTTGCAGGGGGGGGGGCTACAGCGGAGGGTGTGAGGTGCCCCTCTGTGCTGGAACCTTGGAGAGGGTGATTACTGACGGGTCATTACTCCAGAAAGCTCTCTAGTGTGGGAGTGTGGAGCGCTGAGATGGTCCACAGGATCTGCAGGTGTGTGTGTCCTCCAGCAGAGCCGAGTGCACCGGGGGTAACGCCTCCATCCGAAGTGGCAAAAGAGCTTGATGACACCTCATTTCACAAGCTGCCAATAGAGACCACATGAGGTCTCCCGGCTGTCTTTAGGGGTATCGCATAATCCGTCTGATTCGCCGGGGGTTTTGAAGCCACCTGAGACAAACACCATGATCAGATTGGCACACGGGACTCTCACCCTTAAACCGCCTTCGCATGACAGCCATCTTAGTCGAAAGGTAAATATATCCCAGCTGAAAGTCTTTTTTGGGTGTATGTGGACACAGTTGGGCTCCAGTCAGGTACGCTTGAGTGCTGAGTCAGTGGTGGTGTAATGTATGGCATTTAGACTGGCCGCACTAGGGATAGTAAAACGTCGACTTCAAGGAATCTCTAGAGAATGTTGCATGTCGGCCATATAGCCAATAGTTAACCATGACAAGGAGTGGGTCGCAAAAGCACATTTGGCCATGCGAATACACACACCTCGTTGACGATCCGGTCGTTACGTTTCTGCTGCATCCATGTTGTTAGCGTGTGTATCAAGCATGTTTTTTTTTGTTGGTGTCATGAGTTGGGGGATGGCGTATGGGTAGGTTACGGGTGCTTCGGGGAGCCAAAGATGCTCTCGTCTAGAATGACAACAAGGTAGTGGCGCACGCTTGGTGTTATTACAGATTAATTACAAAGCTGGGAGTTCTGTTTATGGGCCCAACAGCAGGCCTGGGATCATAAAGCACCTATAAAAGCAACTTGAGAGCCTGGGTGAAGGCTTCACGCTGAGGGACGTGGGCAAACTAGGGAATGTTCACTGCCGTTTCCTCACCGACCGACTGCACATGCATACTCATGTAGACACACACATTCACGCGGGGTATCCAAACACACACTCACGCTCATAGCCGTACACGTGTACGCATGCATATAAACGCATTTCCACAGGCATGTTACTATAATGATCAGAGTTAACAATAATATTGGGCCTCCTCATTCCAACGCATGAATAATGGGTGAGTGGCGGCATCCCGTGTCAGGGTTGTAACACCACCTGAAAAAAGGCTCAATGGGAAACCGAGGATTAACGGTAAATTATTTTGGGAAGCTCTTCAAAGCAGGACAGGAGAGGGGAGAGTAGATCCGGTGCCATGAAGAACGGCTGACGTCGAGCAGCATCAATGTTCTAATGAAGACCTGGCACTGCCAGCGTGGACCACGCGGTGCCAGCCAAATTTAAACGGAACCCCTCATTTGTAATAGACTTTGTAGCAATGCCAAGGTTCAGTGCAACTTAAATAGCTATTTTTCTAATCCAAATATGCCAGTATGCTCTGTGATGTTTAATTAGGAATAATTGTTTCTTATGTTTTTCCAAAAAAAGGGTTTGTTTCCCATCTTGTCTTGGGATTCTAGAAGGTGAAGGAAAGTCTGGATGCTACAGGTAACAGAAGGCTCCCTTATGTACGCTTCTTCACTCATTCCATTCACATTATCATGACGCATTCTCCTCAGAGAGAAACTGTAAGAACATCATTTCAACCCCCCCCCCAAAAATGTAGGAATTGATTATGAACCGATGATCAATCAATTGAAATGTATAAAAACAATAAGAAAAAATCCAGTCCAAACGGGTGAGACAATCCGGGAAAGAAATTGGCGTAAAAGTCAGACAGCCTTCCCATGACTGGGAATCGAACCCTCGACCTGTGTATTTACTGGCTCGCTGTGTCTCTGTAAATGTTCTTAGTTGGCCAATCTTCATCAGTTGACACGCCTGCAAAACAAGCAGGAGACCCGTAACCAGGACCGGCGTGATGAACCCTCGGCAACCGTGTTTGCTTCCTGCTAGAGCGTACAGACAGGAGCTGCTCTCTTTCCAAATGGCTCCATTCTCTAAACTAGGTCACCCTTAACAACGGTCTCCAGCCAGGCCAGAGTTTTGCCAATGCAAAAAACAGTTTTAATTCCCAGTGTGAAGCACATACTTCCTTTTTTATTTTTTTATTTTTTTATTTTTTTACTGCAAGTACAGGACACTCTTGACTAAAATGCTGTCATTCTGTCTGCAGAAAATCACAGCTGGTCTACTCTCAGCCCCAGAAAGGGTTGAAATGAATTTGGTTTCTATTTTCATGCTTGGTAATAATAAGACATAGCTGTTACCTTGGCAAAGCGAGATAGCCTTGGGGATAGGGGACCATTTTGAGAAAGGAACCACAATGCTGCTGTTGTTTGAAACCTGTGCCAAACCCCGCACAGGTCTACTGCAAACATTCACCCTGACGTTAGAGAAGGGGCTTAACTAAATGAAGAGAGTTTACCAAAACCGTGACAAAAAAATAAACCATTACACCTTTAAAACACAAAAAAACGAAACAAATAGTCTGAAAAATTGCAGTGCAACAAAAAGCCTGCCATTTCCAGGCTCAGTTTGATTAATGTTTTTTTCTGCCTAATAAAAGGTTCACAAACCATCTGTTTTTCTCCCTAATGCCTTGCCCAAAGGTTTCTCCTTCCTATTTCAGGCACAGGGCCAACTGACATTCCTCTTCCTTCCTTTCTCTCTCGCTCTCTCTCTCTCTCTCTCCTCTCTCATCTCTCTCTCTCTCTCTCTCTCTCTCTCCCTCTCCCTCACACACACCCTCCCCTCTCCCCCTCCCCCTCTTCACCTCCCCTCACTCGCCATTTTCTCTCTCTCACTTTTTCCTCGAGCCCCGGTAAACAAGCCCCCTCTCTTTTTAATCTTGCGGTGCCATTTCCTACTCATCGTTATGCATATTCATTGCCAGTAAACATTTTCATCGACTACATTTAATCTCTTCCACTAGCAATTACCACTGACTGTTGTTCTGTAGTGCAGAAGGGCCGGCGTTTCCCTCTACCAACAGCTGGGCTGCAGATGGGGCCTGCAGCCAAACGCACAAAATAAAAATTTACAAGATGCCAGTGGAATTTATTTAGGAAGGAAGGCTTTTTTTTTCGTCGAACCCCCTTTTTCTCCCCTTCCTCTCTTCCCAGTTTTGCTAGTTCTCACGCCGACTCCTTCTCTCTCTCTCCTTGCCCCTCTCTCTCCATCTCCACTTCTGACGTTCTCTCCTTCCGATTGTGCGGGAGCTACAGAGGTGTCTCTCTCTCTCTCCCCGGGTGTGAAAAATGGCGGCCGAGCCACTGACATTTAATCAAAGGGGTCATGGAGGCAGCGCTGCAGTGAAAAGGGGAAGTGAAAAAAAGCAGGTGGGTATTATTAGGAGGGTGCCAGTGTCAATTTGAGGGAGAGAGGCTTGACTGCCCCCCAGTCCTCTGTACCTGACCATGCATATGGATGAGGGGGTGCAGCACGCACACACGCACGCACGGGAGAGAGAGAGAGAGAGAGAGAGAGAGAGAGGAGGGAGGGGGCTGCTTTCGAAAGAATGTTTCCCCCCCCCTGTAGACGTATGCAGGTGTATTTTCTCCGGCCAGCTGTCCACTCTCTCCCTCTCAGCCTCTTGTGCATTTGTGAGAGGAGAGGGGGAGAGGAGAGGAGGGAAGAAGAGAGGAGCGGAGAGAGTGAGTGAGCCAGCCCCAGGGGGCAGTGTTAGTCCTCCACCGTACCAGACTCCTCCATAAGGGCTTCCACTAACACCATAAAGGAGGAAGTAAATCAACTTGTACACGCACAGCCGACGCACGCGCACTTCGCACGCGCAGCTTTTCGTAAAAAAAAGTCACACTCGCGGTATATCAACCTTTCCAGTCGAGGGCCTTGGAGGAGGACGAGAGAGAGAGAGGTCCCTGTCCCCTCTGGGCCCCTCCCCGATCCAGGGCAGCTCTCTGGGGCAGGAAGGAGAAGGGATCCGCTGTTTAATATTGTAAGGAATACAGGGACCCTGGCAGATGGAGGGCAGGGGGGAAGGGGAGGGGAGGAAGAAGCGGGGCGGAGGACTGTGCATGAGGGACAACCTTACTCCTGACAGTGACAGTCATCCCCATCTCCCTCTCTTACTAATCACACACGCTCTCTCTCTCTCTCTCTCTCTCTCTCTCTCTCTCTCTCTCTCTCTCTCTCACACACACACACACACACACACACACACACTTCTTTCCTTCATTGAAGGTTAAACCCAAGTCGCTCCATGGGGCACAGGGAGAGGCAGGTCAACGAGAAGGCAAGGGGGGGGGAGACAGAGCCACTGTGTAACGTCGTAACCCGTAGAAGTGTCGCAAAGGTCTATTTTTCCGTTTCAGCCGTGAAGAGAAAACGGTTTTCTGTCGCTTCCTCGATTTGTCCCTATTTTGCCTCGCTTTCCCCCCCCCTCTCTCTCTCCTTTATCTATTTATCTCTCTCAAACACACAAGCCCCAGTTCCTAACCTAACCCACAGCCACACACACACACCACCATACCATCCATTGCCACCTCCCCCCCCTCCCTCGCTCCCCCAAACCCCAGCTGAAGCCCTTCAAAGGCCTAACTGTAACTTGTGGGCAGCGCAGGGTGCCAAGGACTGCACGAGGGCACCGCGGCACGCGGGCGTCCCCCTCGCCCACCGACGGCTCTCTGTCCCCATCTGCACACCGTGCACCAGGAGAGACGCTCTTTGTGTTGTTGCGTGCTCAACCAGACACAGTCACAACCCTCCCGGCCACAAGACCCCGTGCCTCCCTGGGCCCCCCAGGCGGGGTGGAGGAGGGGGGACGGGGTCAGCAGGGGGGGACGGGGGGGGGGCGGCGCTCTCCTGAAAAACCCTCGCCGCCTGCCGCAGGTGCTGCCCGACTTTGTTTGGCGACGCGCGGCGCTCGGAATCCGGGGAGAGCTTGACAGGAATCTAAAATAAGCGCTTTCTCTGGTTCCAGCCAGCCACCTGTGAACAAGTAAGTTGGCCGATATGGTGAAAAATCACTATGTGGAGCAGCAGGGAACAAGCTGGCGTGTACAGTATACACACACACATACACCACACACACACACACACACACACACAAAGCATTTACTAAAAAGAACCTGGACTGTTGTTTTAACTGACTGTTGTTTAAAACATTTTTGTTCTTTAAACACACATGGCATTGCTGATGCCAAAGACAGGTGAACAAAGTAGCTGTAAATGGTTACGACGGAAAATACCCGCGTAAGAATACTGCGCACCTGTCTGTTTAGCGCAGAGGGTTAGGTTATGTACAGTAGTGCTGTTGAAATAAAGGACCTCAAAGCTCCTCTACCTGTCTGAAGCCGTTCCCACTGGGAACTGAAAGGACAACAAAGTTTAGAAGTCGTCCGGGGGTCACGTCGTTGCGTGTAAAAAAGGGCTGCGGGATGGAAAAACATCGACTAACAGCGCACCTTACATTACTGTACGTGTCGAGCGTGTTTGCTGTTTTATGGTTACAGCCTCTCTGTCGCTCCGCAGCAGCTGAATCAATCACTCACTTCCTGGAAGTATTTTCCCAGTGTTCCACCACAGCTTGTCAGGGGTTACTGTGTTGTGTTCCTGGTCCAGGCTGTAAAACAACACTAAACCCTGCCACTCTGTGGCACTACCACTCCTCCTTTTACCCCCCCCCAGTGGAACTCCAGAACAGCCAGTAGACGAGTGTGTTAAACGTCCGCAACTGGACTCGACGTTGCAGTGTTTACACGCCCACTCTGAAGCCTGCAGATTTCATTTTCATTTTTTATCAAATTGTATTTTATTATCGTCATAAGGCACAGAGGTGTGCGTACTACATCTTGTCTGTATTTTCGACATTCGTAAAACATTTGACTGCTACACCGTTTTGTAATCTTTTTTATTTTCTTTTTTTGTACATTGTGTGAGAGGGAGTCATCTGCTGGGTGTTCTGGGCACCCGAGTAGACCCTGTCTGGCACACAGACCTGATCACATCTGTCCACAGCCAGACTCCAGCTGGGCTGGATGGGAGGGTACTACCCTGCAGACACGCACACTGTGGGAGGAGCCAAAAGGTGCCACCTGTAACCACGGCAGACAGTGGGAGGAGCCCAAAACGGAGATAGGGTCAGAGGAGGTGCTGGTAGTCACGCGGTGCTTTCGAGAATCTGCGTGTGTGTGGTTTACACCTGATGAGCAAACGAGACACACACACACACACACACAGAGAGAGAGGTGTCCTGAGCAGACGAAGGAGAGGGTGCGTGGGTTTAGAGGGCGCTCACGATGGCCGTCTTGGCCTTTTGATCCCGTCACAGGGCCCGTTAGGGAGCTCATGTGGACGTGTGAGTTCACCTCTCCTCCAGCTCACACGCAGTCTGACTGCAGGCGGCTTCTCGGCTTCTGCCGCTGGGTCTGGGTTCAGGAGAGGGTGTCGTTACTCGCGTCGGCTTCGAGGACGGGGACTCGCCCCGGAATCGCTCTCCGCTACGTTCGGGAACAGAGACGTTCCCGTACTTACAGTGACTGTGCCCCCCGTCCCCCGTCCCCTCCCCCATCCTGAACCCCACACATGTGTCATGTAACCTCAGAAGCAAGAGGTTATATATATATATATATATCCTGATCATTCTCAAGTGAAGATATTCCCCAAAGGGGGGGTCTGCCGTCCTCACACCTTCAATCCGCCGTCGTCTTCCGTACCGCAGAGCTGGGATGGCTAGCACCTTATTCCTGCTGGTGTTAAGGGTCTTCGTATTGTGAACGGCGTTCTTAAAATAGGCGTCGCTCTGCTAAGTTGGCTTTTAATGACAACGAGGATTTGAGGAATTTATGAGGAGTGAAAAATGCCGGGAGAGGTGTCTGTGTAACGTAAAAACGGAGTCAGGTGGCTGGGAGCGGTTAGGGAATCAGGCTATTAATCAGAAGGTTGCCGGTTCGATTCCCGGCCGCGCCAAATGACGTTCACCCTACTTGCCTCGGGGGAATGTCCCTGTATTGACTGTGAGTCGCTCTGGATAAGAGTGTCGGCTGACTCAATGTAAAAAGAAAATAAACTTTCACACAGGCCTTTTTGCATTTCACAACGTTCCTTCAACCCAGAAACGGGACGATCCTTCCTAGGATCAGGTCGTCCTGAAGAAAATCATTGCCCTGCCAAAAAAAACTCAAAAAAACATCCCATCGATCCAAACTCGTTACTCCCTCTCTCACTCTCCCGCGGGTCAGTTGAGACTTTCCATCGTTTGTACCTCAGCACTTTTTAGGGGTTCAAACACACCCATTAAAACAACTAGAAAACAGCCACTTTACGTCCATGATTAACCTTTGGAGTATTAGTTGTAATGAGTGTCTCTTCTAAACGAACGCTTGTAAAAATCCCCCAATGGCCGCGAGCGCAGGCCCCCCCTCGGAGTGCATTGTTTCAGAGCCTCTAATGGTTTTAATAATGTTTATGAGTGTGTGTGAAGGTATTTTCCCAGCAGCTGTTTCCATTCTCTGGAAAGTGGCTTTGGTCTCTGGACTTTGGAGTCAAAAAAAAAGAAGAAAAAAAAAGAGCTTTAAACTAACAGATGTGTCAGTGCTGCAGGTTGCGAGCAGTGGTGCGCCGACGAGGGAGCGACCTTCTCTCTCACGCTAAGCGTCTAATCTAACTCAGCTTTAGCAACCTGCGGAGCCCGGTGTCGCTGCCTTGTGCCACACCCCGGGGCCCATTGGATAAACCTGCGTCGACGGGGGCCCCCTCTCTCTGGCCCCGCGGCCCGTCACCTGACGACGACACTTACCACTGTAACTCCCTGGTTATTCAATCTCCGGGAGGAGAGAGGGGGGGGGGAGCCCGAGGGGCATTTCAGCAGCTCGTCAGTGTCTAAAGGGGGGGAGGGAGGGATGGGGGGGAGGGAGGGGCGCTCAGGAGTGCCTCGGTGCATCACGCACCTGTGTCAACCCCTTTATGACTGACAGGATGACACGGCCACAGTGACAGAGGTGCATCTGTTATGAGGGACTCTGAGGGGCTCTACCACTGGATTGTCAGAGCTCATCTCTCTCACGGCCCTCCTCCACCTTCTCCGTGTGTAATAGTAGTGCGCCTGGGCAAAGGCATGGCCGACCGGCTCAGACTGTCTGTGAGGTGCGGGGGGGGGGCGACGCCGTCTCCGCCGTGCGAGGGAGAGAAACGTCCGTCTAGTTCCTGAACGACAAAAGGAGAATGACAAGCTTCAAACGCATGACCATCCCATGTAAGGAAAACATGCGAGGAAGGGGTTCACAAATTTCCCCCCCCGCTTTCACCACGGGCGGATATTCCCAACTGCACTCCATCACCCAGCTCTCAGTGACCACGTCCCTCCACGGTCGATGACGACCGCGAGATGACGTCACCCTGGCAGAGGCCTCTGGGTCATTAAAAGGGCCCGTCTCTCCCCGCAGCAGCAGCGGGGTTCTGGGAGCGACTCTCCGGCGAAAGACAACAGAGAGGAGCCGTGCCATTCTCAAGGTTACTCCTGCAGGGCTGTTTAGGGAAGGCTGTTTCCACCGCGCCAGCCCAGAGCCGGGTCGGAGAGAGGGAGGGCGAGGGGAGCCCGCTCCACCCTCAGCCCCTTGGCAGATATAGCGAAGACAGCAACGGGAGGAAAGCATTCTGACCTGTAATTATACAACCTCCCCCCCCAAGCCCACAGCTGAATGACAGAGAGAAAGGCACGGGGCTCTCTTCAGGGTTTGTAGGTCGGTTTCTCTGGGTTTTTTAGGGTCGAGCCCTCGTCGGTCTCGAGGAGGGACGGAGGCGGTGGCCTCCGGGGGGACCTCGAGCCAAAGCCGGCGGCTCGCCCCGTCTCCCCCCCGCACGACGCCACGGGTCCACGCCGACCCCGACCACGCCACGATATCCGGGGCTCTGCCGCAGCGGCGGGGAGAAAACGCGGGGAACCTAAATGTGTGTAATTAAAGGATTGTTCCGCTCTGAAGGTGCAAATGATGAAGAGGGATAAGGGTAACATCTGCAAATGTGGTGCGAGTGCCAAGACGGGCAGACGACCAACCAAGAGCCTGCCAGTGAGCGTCACGGGCCACACAATGGATCGTTAGGCAATTTGTTCACCGAAATAATTTGCATAGGGAGATCAAATGTAAATGATTTCACACAGTTTATTCTACACGTGGAAGTGGCGCAACCATTGAGAGGATTTCTCTTTTGTTGTTTTGTCTCCCCCCCGTGAGATTAAATCTCTTGTCGACCGTGTTGACTTTGGTTCTTTCGGGCTGTTCGGAGCAAGAGAGTTTGGCCCCGGCCGCTTTGAGCTTCTTCCTGTCGGAAGGCATCTCGACGTCTCGCTGTCGAAACATGCCATGTGATACAGCCTGTCTTGTTTTCACAGCTTCCCCCCCCCCACCCCCTCCCACACACACTCCCACACCCCCCCCACCCCACCTAAAATATTCCAGCTTTTGTTTTTCAGACGACCTTGCCGTGTGATCATCAGTGCTGCATTTCTTGGACCAACGTAAACAAGCAGAGGTAGAGACCTGAGACCACGCTATGAGGACTTCATTGGAACCCCCCCCCCTTCAATTCAATATTTATTTGTCATTGTCATGGAAGACAACGAAATTCAGTTTGGAGCATCAAACACTGCAAAAAACTGACATAAAGTGCAATACAAGGTGCAATATCCCTTCAATAAACTTCCCATAAATAACCCTTGTGTAAACCCCAGCACTCCTCAACCTTCCTTTACGAAAGGCGGCACAGGATCACTAGTGGTGCAAGTGCAATGGAGGTGGTTGGGGGACTGTACTTGAACGAAAAAACCTGAATGAGGAAGGTCTCTCTTCTCTCTCTTTCTCTCTCTTCTCTCTCTTTCTCTCTCTTTCTCTCTCTCTCTCTCTCTCTCTCTCTCTTTTCTCTTTCTTCATGTATTAATTTATCTGTTTAGTAATAATAACCAGGAACAAGGCTTGAAGACATGCACTGGCCTAATTCACCAAGGCTTTAGCTCGTGCCTGTGGTACATTTCCAAACAGGGGACCAGGGTTGGAATATCACCTTGGTCAGACGAAGAATAAACTACAGTGCAAATTGGAAACGCTATAGGAACATTCCCTCCTTACCACCAAACAGCCAGTCTCTATCACCCTTTTGGTGTTTGTGTGAGATTTTATCAGCGATTTGCCTCCCGTTGTTTGCTTGATGTGTCACGAATGGATCTCCAATTTATCACTATCCGAACGTCTTCATGCTTCGCCCCATTAAAAAGAAGTCGGTCACAGCTTCACCCCACTCCTGAGAAACAACAGCAAACATTGAACCCAGACACGCACGGTCCCACCATGGGGTAATGGGGGCGTTCTCTCTTTGATGTTGACACATGTTACGAATAACGTTTTTTTCCCTTCAAATATTGAGGCAGTCATTCGAGGAATGGAACGAGGAAGGCATTTCGCCATCCACATTTGATCGCGGGCCGTGAGTTCGAGCTCGCCCACTCTGGAAGACAGCGGACAGACCAACCAACTGGGAAAGACTGGTGAAAAATAACTTCCGGAATCTTCTTGTCGTCCAGTGAAAATCGTCCTGACTTGTATCTGTGATTGTGGTGTTTGTGTGCTCAAAGAACCTCCGGGCCTCCGAGTTCCCTCTGTCAGAAGGCCTTGGGCCCTCGCCTCTCACCCTGACCTGGAAAAACACGCAGGAACAACACGGAGCCCCGTTCACTGGCTGTGTCGGATGGTTTCACAGGTGTCACCCATGTTGACGATGATGCGTCTAATTTTACAGCAGGACCACAGTTAGCAGCAGGCTTCTGGGGCTTGCGGAGGAGGGATAATTGGTCTGGGTCGATTCCCCAAGCTGCCCTCTGAAGGGGGGCAGCCACCCTACGGGGCAAGGCCCAGCTGAGCTCCTCCTCCACCAAAGGGTTAACCACCCACCTAGACCCGCAGCCTACCCCGAAGCCACTAAGGAGAGGATTGGTGAACTCTACAGATACATCAAACACACACCCGGGAAAATGTCAACCATCAGCTCCTACAACTTTATTGTTGATAAAACCCCCCCAAAAATATATTTCTTGTTTTTTTGTTATGCAATGTAGGATCAGCCAGAGATTACGACAATCTGCTCACTAAAGGTGCTGATTAAATTTGGGCGCTAATTCCTCTCCATGAATGACCTTTTGTTTATATCAGCCCACAGAAGGTACTTAGACGGTGGTGCCAAATAATACATTTGCATCCAACAGTTAATGATGCATATTCATTAAAACAAGTAAGACATTTTAGCTGTTAATTTAAAAAATGACGTGTGCGACTATGAACACTGCGGTGAATTCTCCCTTATACATTTATTTATATCACAAAGGATTTCAAAACCCACAGCACAGGCCTCCAGGGAAGAATGGAGAGAGAGAGAGATGAAGACAGGCAGACAGGGACAAATAAAGACACCCGGCAGACAGACAGGGAGAGATGAAGACAGACAGTGAGAGGTGAGACAGGCAGACGAGCAGACGAGGAGAGATGAAGACAGACAGGCAGTGAGAGCTGAAGACAGACAGGCAGTGAGAGGTGAGACAGACAGACAGTGAGAGGTGAGACAGGCAGACAGGCAGACAGGGAGAGCCGAAGACAGACAGGCACACAGGGAGAGCTGAAGACAGACAGGCACACAGGGAGAGATGAAGACAGACAGGCACACAGGGAGAGATGAAGACAGACAGGCACACAGGGAGAGCTGAAGACAGACAGGCAAACAGACAAGGGGGGCACAAAGACAGGGGAGGATGTGAGAAGTGAAACGGGCAGACGAGCGGACAAGGAGAGATGAAGACGGACAGAAAGGCAAACAGAGAGAGAGGAGAACAGACAGGCAAGGCAGACAGGGAGACATAAAGACAGGCGGGTGGAGGGGAACGGAGCCTGGTTCTGTGCCAGAAGCCATGCTTCTGTGTCTAGAGTGGCCGGCGTGTTTGTTTTTTCATCCCAGAACTGGACATGCTAGGGGTCGGCAAATTGAGCAGCAGGCCCGGGCGTCCACATCCATTCAGATTCATTTGCCATCTCCAAATAAATATTTATCAGTCAGTCAGTCAGTGTTTGAATGCTTCATCGAGCTGGATCATTCACTGCAGCCGGAGCAACCTGGAAGGTATCGGCGAACGTGTGTCCTTCAGGGTTGGGTGGACACCGACTAGCCTGCCCCCCCCTCCCTCCCTCCCTCCCTCACAGGCCCCTCCCACTTCAACAGAATAGAGGGGGTGCACAGCACACCTGCTCTAAAACACGGAAGCGAAAGCGCATACTGGATGGATCTCCCCTCAGCTACCGGGGCTATGTATACAGTGTGTTCCCAGGAGTGGCAGGTACACATTGTTTTATGAGAGTCCAAAAATATCAACTCTATTGTCAGTAACGTGTATTGGGAGTGTGTACATGGTTATAACGTGAAAGGTATCTTTTCATCGCAACCAAAATAAAGCTGAAACTCTATTAGCCCCTCTGAAGTCATCTTAGCCATCGCCCCATCTGAAAAAGAGTTCTAAAGCAGTTGTGGTCTGAAGAAAACGCAACCGCCTGTGTCAGCTGACACGCTAACGTAGGCGTGCCAGAGCTTGCTTTGAAGTGGAAACTGTCTTTTAATAGAACATCAGAAAAGACCACACACCCCACGATTGGATCGCATGTGGTCAGAATAAAAGCTTCTTCAGAGGATCCATCAGAATAGCCTCCTGTTCATCCGCTTCCAGATCTTTCTGAGGTCTGTGGCGTTTCCCCACACCAGTGTTATTTTGATCCAGACCCTGCTGAGCTAGCAAGACTTGCCTTCAGCATAATGGTAACAGTCAAAGAACTCTCTGCAACAATTCTGGGGTAACTTCAAGTGAAGGTACTGTACAGTACAGCAACTTTACTGGATGCTAGAATTGGCATCACATGGAAAGTTGAACTGGAATTATTCATTCATACACTGTACAAATGACTTGAGAGTGTGTGCTTGCCAACATACTGTGTAGTTTTCAAATGCCACGAATTTGAACCCCAAATACTTAGGATTAGTTTGCAAGATACTCATTGGTTTTAACACCTCGACATATTGCATTTGTTGGCAATTCGGCAACACGACAGATTTCATTGAAATCCCTGCCTTTTAAAAGCTGTTTTTCACTCATTCATGGCTAGATTTGTTCCACCCTCATGAGACTACTCCTACTTCTCTAAAATAGTACTTTCTTTTCATGACCAGTGCACTATTCAGAGAAACAAGTGTGCCCTGGAACTGAACCTATTTCCTGACCTCAGTGGTACAGAACTGTACCTGCACAAACCACTGTGCCATCTGCTTGGCATCCTTTTCCCCAAGAGCACACTGTAAGGGATGAAGCCTTCTTGAAAAAGCTGTGGGCTGCAGACCACCATTTTGGAATGACCAAAGCCTGCAGAAGAGGACACATTTCTTTAATTGCTTAGACTGGAGATGCCTGTGGTCAGTGCTCGCTGGGAGGACCTTAGGGGAAGAATGTGGTGTAACTCTATCCCCTGAGTGCAGGCCCTAGCACAGTCCCTGGCCGTTATCAAAGGGTATTAGCCCTGTTTTACGGTTCCTCTTCTTTTCCCACTGCTTTCCACAGCTGCGGTCTTCCACAGGTGTTTGGCAAACCAAATGTTTTGAAGGCAGAGGGGCTGTGTGTGTTTATATCATTAATTCATTCCAATGACTCAACCCTGAGTACCACAATATCCCGGTTTTAAAAAATGCACTCCCCTCTCTCCCTTTCTCTCCGTCTTTATCTCTCTAGGCTTGTTACTTTTTGTGTTTTGCAAATAGTGAATCGTTGATTTGACGGTCTGGTATTCTCTTCAACAGCTCGTTGAACATCCTGAAATGAGCCGAACAACATCCTTACTTCCAACATTAAGCCTAAATAAGAGGTAAGGCTGTGAAGGGTTGTGGCTTCCATATGTCAAAGACAACTGATTGTTATGTGTCAAACTGATTAAATACACTTTCACAGCTCGGGACAGACAAAACAAGACCAACCGTGCACATGTTTGCAAAACCACGAGGGCTAGATTGTTCTTCATCTTGTTTATATTACTATCTCAGCTCACATACCAAATCATGTTTTGTCTTTAGCTTTCATCAAACAGGCATTTAGTGTGCAGTAAGTGCCCAAGGGGTCATGTATTTTACATTACGGAGGAATAGCAGATATTTACTTGAACCAACACTGCGAAACTACAAAGTTTTTAAAGATCGGTCCCTTTTATGTCTTGCCATGTGACCGCTAATACTTCACAGAGACGGCTCAGCGGCAGTGCTTATTTGGCCACTAATTGTGGTGTAATATCCTAAGGTTACCCATGTAATACCACTGACCCACTAAGACCCAACACAGACTCTAATAAGCACAGATTCAATGTTGTAGCCTTTGATTAAATCTTTCAGCCACGCAACCCCCCCCCCTCGCTGCTGCCGCCCCAGAACCACACAAGACACGCACAACATACACACGCACACACTCACACACAAACATCAGTCGAGTGCCTCTGTTATGGGAGCCCAACCTCAGAATTATACGACCGCCTGTCCCTGCCTTTGACACAAAGCTCCAAAAACCAATAGCATTGACCCAATGTCATGTCACCACAGAACTTTTCTCTTTTTTTTTCAACTGCCCATCTTTATGATGAAGTATAACTATCAAAACACGGATGATGAAAACCTGAAATCTTCTTTGCAGAGGAGCTCTTTCTGTCAAGATTCTGTGCCACAGGCTTAAAGGATTAGTGTGAGTCTTTGGCATGTCCTTATTAAAAAGCTGAAAGGTATTGCTTTTTAACATTTGTTGTAACATAGCTATAAATAGATGTGGATATTCAATATCCTACATATAGCCCTTCACTTTTTATTATATTGAAGTACAGATAAGGATTTCTTTATCAAGCTGTACATTGTATCCAAATATAATCCTTAAACAAGAGCATTTGAATCATGGACCATCTTGGATGTTAGAAATATGGCATTTGTGTTTAAAGAGTCTACAGCAGGTGAAATGTTGTAGGCACACATCTATAGATTTGTCTTAATAGTGAGCAGTCATTGTTGTAATTAGGAATACACTTAGTTATGTGTACAAAAAAGTAATTCATAAAACAGTGCTGAAGATGGACAGAGACATGTCTACTATACCTTTAACCGAAGGTCTAATAAACATATCCTATAAAATAACTTTAAAACTTGTGAACAGAGCGTTTGAACATTTACTGCAAAGTATCTCCAGCCTCTGATCCTGAAGACCAATCTTCTGCTTCTAGTTGACGTCACCTGGCTTCGAGGATGACGTATGCCCCGGATGTGGACGGAACCAGGGACAGTGATGCATGCGCCTCGGTGACACATGCGACAAGCTAGACTAAAGCAATGGAAAGTGGCCAGCTAGCTTGGTAGCTAACTACTTGGAACCCGAAAACAAGGAAAACAGTGTAATATAAGGCGATTTCTGGATGTACATCTACGTTTTGCTGCAAGTTGATATTAACTGGAACGCTTGTGGTATTTTCAAGCAAATGTAGCCGCTAACATCGTTGTCGGATATAGATTTTGGCTGGCCCCAGCTAGCAGCAGTCAAAGTCGTCAGCTATACCTTAGTTATTACACAGTTATTGAACAAATAAAAGACATACACATTTGTGGATTACAGTAGCTACAAAGAAAGGTAAATTTCATTTATTTTTATAATGTTGGTGCAACTTCCTAACATGAACATCGCTACTACGAAGTATGTTGATAGGGCTGTGTTGAAGTGCATTGAAGTATATTACTGCTAAGTTAGCCACCAAGTCAAATCACCGCATTTCCCCAAGTTCATTATTTTGTGTACATTCTTAGCTGTTTATAGATAGCTAGATATCGTTTTAAACATGCTTTTCACACAACGAAAGTGGGATGCGATGATCAAAGCATCTCCATGACCATGGCAAACTTTTGGCTGAGCATGTCTCCAGTTATAATTGATCAATACGGGCTGTCATACACAGTTGTTTGAGTTTGGAGTTGGCACATGTGAAGTTCAGTTCACGTCCACAGCCGCCCCAAGAATTCCGTTGTCCCCCCAAATAGACACGCACAAGCTTAATTTATTACGCGACAAAAAGTTAGCTTGTCCAAAAAGCCAAGTGCCAGCTGCAGGCATACTTACCAGTTTAATACAATTTTGCATTCGTTGTTTTATCTACCGTGCGAATTATCACGTAGAATAAATACATGTCATGCCGAACAGCTGTAGTAAGGTAGTCCGAAATGTCGTCTGCAAAAACGCAGCCTTGCAGGCTGCTCTTTCGCAACAAGGTTCCTGCACATTCGGTGCAAGTTTGATTACATTGTTTGGCTAAATATTATGTGTGCGCTTAAATAACCCCGCTTGTAGTCTATTTGATGGCTAATGTAAACTGGATATCAAATAAGTCCTTGCAGGTTGATGAGCTCCGGCCGCTCGGTTTTTGCTCGCGTTACTTGCAAGCGCTTTGAAAAACAAGTGAGGAAATGTACGCTATAGTTCTACAAAACATATCCATGGAATAAGGCGTTACGCGTATGCAGGGTGTGTTGGTTGTGGTTGATGTATATAAAGAACAACAAATACTAAACAGATCATCAACAACTAATATAAAATAGTATTTATTTGCGGTGGATAGTAAATGTTATAGCCTACTAACACTGACTGTTTTAATGGTGACAATCGATATACATAAAAGGTATCTAGCTGTCTATAGACCGTATAAGCTGTTCCGTGCCACGCACATGGGTTACCCCGACTAGGCACCGTGTAAGCAGCAAACTCATAAAAAGTCCTCTTAAATATTACATTACATAAAATGATATTTACAGACATTCGGTTATACTACAGTTGTCTGATTGGTCTGCAAACTGTCAGCTTCATTACAATTGTGTAGCTGTCTTTTATGCGTTATGCGTTATTTATTTATTTTCTTTGCACGGGATTGCCACTTCTTGATCTCACGGCTAAACTGCGTTATGCACTGAGCTGGACCTGGGCAACATTCACGTAATTTTCTTTCTAACTATTATATTTCACTGGAATGGTAAATTTTGTGAAACCCCTGTTGCATAATGATGAGCTGAGAAAGAATAGGTTCAAACGCAAAGTGGAATCTTGCGACTCCGGTCATCTGTGGATTTTGAGGAAGATCTGAAATAGTGATTAGGTTCCCGTCCTATCACTGAGAGAACTGGCGTCTTCTGACCGCAATTTGTTTCCATGTTTTTAGGTTTGTGTGATTTTGCTAAAATGCATCACCAACAGCGAATGGCTGCCTTAGGGACAGACAAAGAACTAAGCGACTTATTGGATTTCAGTGCGGTAAGCATTTGTTACTATATAGCAATGACTAAACCGACCTAACGTCGACTGTTTACATTTTGATATCCATAGCCTCATAATTTGCCATCATTGATGCACATGAAAAGTGCTTTTTTTCACTGTACGTCTGTAACATCACTTAAACAATTTGACTGAAGAAAGTTATAGCAATTGTGGTGTCTATTGAGTGTTTTCTCCAAAAACATGTGCAGAAAAATATGATATTGCAATAGTAATTTTGTTGTCTTATAGATGCGAAACAGCGATTTGAAAATGTTCCCAACATCAATGGTAGTATATCCCATTTTAAGTATTTTTTTCTTCTTTCATTCTGTTCTAGACTACACAATGTTGTATTAGTTCTCCCTTGTCGTATTCACTATTGCTGCGGCAGCGTTGACAGCAGATTTGACAGTCAAGTGCATGCAGGAGATTTGATAGACATCAATTTATCACAAAGAGATTTTTCCACTGTTCCAACATGTGTGTCATATTTTGAATAGCGTTTAGTTCAACCTTTCTCTGACCTGCTGATAGTTGGCTAAATTGCCTTTTGTATACTCTAAGTAGTAGAGTGTTCGGAAGTTTGGACAGGAAATGGCCCTCTACCCGGCCATGTTTTCTTGAACCAATAATGCACTCATTCATGGTCAACGTTTGTCTGTGAAAATGAAACACCTGTTTTAAAACAACACTGTGTAAATCCCCCAAAAATGTATTATACATTTTCTTAGTTTCTGTCATAGATTCTATGCCAAAAATGTATGTTATGATTTCTCTGTCTTATGTACTAAGTTCTGAGTAGAGTATAGCTAAACCTTAGCTTTTCACATAGTTTTTAGATCCATTGAAGTTTTTGGATGTTTGGCCACATTTTAGTGTGTAATCTTACAGTTGGAAATAGGTGCCACTGGCCACATATCCTTACTGAGCTGAAGGGCATTAAGGATAATGTTAGTATAGAAAAAGATATTTGATTTTTTTTTAGCAACAGTTTGTACCATTACATGACATAAAATGTTATTTATTCCATGACATGCTCATAGTTTTTTCCCCATTCATGAGTCCTTCTGGTGAAGTTTGATTTCTTCCTTCTTTTTCCTTCTCTTTTTTTTTGTAATATATATTTTTTTTTAGATGTTTTCCCCTCCTGTTACCAGTGGAAAGAACGGACCCACCTCACTCAGCAGTGGACATTTCTCAGGCTCAAGTACGTCAATCATAGCTCATTTTAATAGCAGAATCACAGTGGCTTGTTGCATGTTACATGAGTGGTTAAATGGATTTGTTTTCGTTTTTCAAATTCCTTCTTTTTGGCAGTGTGGATGATATTGACATTTTTGTTGTCGTTGCTGCTTTGTACATCAGAGATCAACCTGGGTAGACGCACAGTGTATCTAAACACATGTTATCATATCTTATTTGTGCACTATATGTTTTTGGACCTTGATATTAGAAGTGAACTTATGCAGGGATAAGTGATGTAGTCAGGTTATGCTTACATTTAATAGATCCCCTTCACATCAGTGTGAATGCAAAATGGGGTTGGCTTCATGTTTTTTTTTAATTGTCAAGACTTGATTGCGTGAATGCAAAATGTGACGTTTTGCAGGCTGGTAGAAAGACAGAGCTCCTGAAATGTCTTCTTTGTCTCTTCGGTTGTGGCTTTGATGTCTTTTGGATCATGGGGCTTCCTGGCTATAGCTTTGGTCTGGACAATTCTGAAACTCCATTTTGAGATTAGGTATTGTGCTTAAAAAAAAATCTGTTCTAAAACTTGTTTTGGATCATATTATTTTCTGGAGCGTCACACCTAAATGTACATTTTAAAGTACACAAAAATAGCTCTGCTTCATGATGACACAATGGTTTTGAATCCTCTTTCACAACATATGACCTGTGCACCCTTTCTACCTACTGTAGTTATAGAGAACGTCTATTCCTGGGTGTTTTAGACTAGAATGCAATGTAGGCCAAAGTAGTCCAGGAGGCTATTTAAAATGACCATGCTTTTCTTCCTCTAGAGCATATAGGCCCTACATGCTTGAAAACATACATTTATTCTTTTATAAAATCTAGAACGAGTTAGAGCTTCGTGTCGACGTGCCTTTTCCAATCGTGACGTTTTTTCTCACGTTGTGCACGGTTGTTCAGTTTGACACGCTTAGTCAATTCTGCTAAGCCCATGCAGTTGCAGGCCCAAACCAGGAACTGGATGAGGGGAATATGATTCGATATTTTTGGGAACACCCAAAGAGAGACAGAGCACATCATTCTTTCACAGGCTCGATACCCTCTCCTTCCCCTCGCTGTCGCTGTTTTCGAGTTCAACTCGGCTATTTACGATCTTGGCAATTGCCATGTTTTTCTGCGTCTTGTAACCTCTCAGATCCTGTGTTTTTCCCGTGAATTGTGTTGTAGGGTAGAGAGGGGGGTGGGGTGTGTGTGTGTGTGTGGGGCGAGGGGGGTACCAAACTGCTCTACCCTGTTGCCATGCAACTTGCAGTTGGCAGCGATAAGGAGGAAATGTTTTATAAAGTGTGAATTGACAAAAAAAAAGGAAAAAAAAAGAAATACCAGCAGCAAACCTTAAATCTCATATGTGTAGGCCTGAGCTATATTTATTTGATTTATCTTTTCAAGCTGAAACATCAGCTCAGGAGGCGATCACCAAATCCATCTGTAGCGTCTATTTCCCCCTTTGTGAAGAGCAAAGCTGCACACAAACACGCAGTGTAGCTCAGCCCTGTCAGTGCCAGTGTTCCGCATTTGAGAAATTTGGGTGAAGGCAGATATGGCCTGATGGCATGCCATATTTTTGTTCTCTTAATCGGCATAGCTTATTAAGTCACAGTTCAGAGTAAGAATGTTTTAATAATATCCTGCCTCCCATTTGATGCACTTGTACCCAGACAGATAAAGTGCTCCAACGCAAGCCTGACTGTTCCCTGCCTCTATTCATTCAAATCTGCTTTGGTCATGCTTGTCAGTCAAAACGGACGGATTGCATTCAAAATAAAGATGAAGCGAGGAAAAACCAGTCGCTTAATACTCGATTTCTTTCCTCCTCCCACTATCTTTTTTTTTCTTTGCCTCAGAGACTGTTGAATTGTCTCGTTCCGTGAAAGCAAGAAGGACTACAAAAAAACAGCCATGCTCTAATTGTTCAACGGATTAGGAATTAATAGGCATTTTAGCTATAATGGCGATATTATTAGCAGAATTTGCTACTAATACTAATAATGACTCTCCTAATAATGGCACTCATTTCAAGGTTGCGTCTGAGTCTCATCTATGCTCAAGCCTCAAAGATAGATACACTTTAGCCTTGACTGCTAGACCAAATGTTCTCCAATTAGACATGGTTTGGATTTATGGCAGTGGAGCGAAAGACTAGAAGGACTGGTACCAGTGGAGCCTTTTTGTGCAGCGTGCTTACATTCCATCACCAAAGTAACTCAATCTACAAGTATGACAACATGAGTTTGTGAGACGTGAGACAGAGGGGAGGATATACCGAGCGATGTGACCCCCACGGGACACTTCACCTGGTTTCCTTCCCCATTGAGAAAGGGCTGGACCCGAAATCACACGTATCGGGGCTTTTAATCAGCCCTTGTTTGGCCAAACGCAATCCTCGGGATTTTACAGCTGCGTTCTTAAGGTTAGGCTACATTCCTAGTTACTGTGCTCTTCCAAACACACCAGCAGCTGCAGGGAGTGTGGGCCCGAGTCCACAGCTTCCTGCCCAGGCGCTTCACCACGAGTCTCCTCCCCCCCTCTCCTCTGTTGTGTTTTGTACAGCCATGTCTATGGCCATCTCTTAGTGGCAAATAACAAGTGTCATGTGCCTACTGTGTGATTTCGAAGGGGCTTTTTTTCTCTCGTTGGGGCTGTTTGTCCCACCGTTGGCTTTTTTGTGACGTTGTTGCTGTGTGCGGTTAGCCTTCCAATCGTGCGCGCGTCACTCCTGTTTGGCAATCCATGTCTTAACATCTCTGTTTATGTTCATCCATGCACCTGCTCGTATGGAGCCACTGGCAGAGAGTCACAAAGTGTAATTAGTCCTTTAAAGATAAAGGCACAAAAGTATGTCAACCTGCCTTGCAATTAACACCCTAGGTGAACGACACACTCTGAAACGGAGAACTTGAATTAAAGCCGCCGACTCGTTCTGAAGGGGGCTTCTTCGCCGTCGCGAGAGAAAGGGGCTGGAGACGTGTCGTCGCGGCGCGGAAAAACGGCGACGGCAATCGAGAAGCGTCGGGCGAGCTAACGTTAGCGCGCGCCTAAGAGGGAGGCGGATCCCCCGCTCGAAAGTTCCCGCCTCCGCCGTCGACCGCGCGGGGCCGGGGCCCGAGGTGAGGAAGTTGTGTAGAGAGAGGTGGGTGTTGGAGAGCTTCGACAACATGGTAGGGTTAGCGCCACTTGAGGCAGGCTGCCAGGGACTGGAGCACAGAGACTTTATTCATGGCCTTCCCCCTCTGACGCCTGGAACACTGCCGTGCTTGTTCACAGACACAAGTCAGTCCTCAGACAGGGATTACGCAGAGAGAGAGAGAGAGAGAGAAAGAGGGAGAGAGAGAGAGAGAGAGAGAGAGAGAGAGAGAGAGATGAGGGAGAGAGAGAGAGAGATAGAGCAGAGAGAGAGAGAGAGAGAGAGAGAGAGAAAAGGGGGGACATGTTTGCGTATTTGTAGCCTTGTCGTTAACTATTCCTGCTTCACCCTCCCGCCTTGAATTATAGTCCGGGCGGCTACATTGTCGGATAACCGGGGATCGCGGGCCTCAAGTGCGCGTGTGAATGTCCTCGTATTGAGATGCAAATGTCTGAGCATCGCTCGGCTACGAGCACAGTAGGCTACTTAATTTCCGAGTCTGATTGTCGATTCTTTACACGACTACGCAAATGCATATCCGCAGAACATCGGGGTGCTATCTTACACGTTGGCATGAAGACAGCGTCGGACCGATGATGGATAAAACCATGACATGTATTTGGGGTTAGGGGGTGGGGCTTGAGGGGGGAGTGTGATGTGGCCTGGCTTTGTGTCGTGCCCTGTATTCCTGTGGCCCTGGCGCTGGGGCTGGTGCTGGCGAGGGGGCGCGGGGTGTCGGGCTTGGAAACGCCTCTGCCCCCCCGCTCGTAAATCTGCTGGAACATCCCCAATGCCATCTGCCGCAGTCACGGGCCAGGAAGGGAAGAGTTAATGGTGGTTGAGACTAAGTGTGTGTGTGTGTGTGTGTATGTGTGTCTGTGTGTGTGAGAGAGAGAGTCTTTGTGTTTCATGGTTCTAGTCCAGATCATAATCACTTATATATATATATTTATTTTTGACTGATTTGAAAGAGTTCTCCCATTGACGCAAGTAACAACACAGCATTTCAAAGATGGTTCTCTTTTGTGTCATTTTGACAAACCAACAATCTAACAGGATATACACACAGTGACATAGGATGCGTTTGTTCTTGTTAAATGACAATGACTAGTTCAATGTATAGTTAGCTGTTTATGGAACAGAATGTCTTTTTTGATGATATAGCCAGTAACCCCACCATGAGTGATGGGCTGGTAACCGAAGCCAGTGAAATATCAGACACCTGAAGAGATGAACATCTATGGGTAGAACATGGAACTGGAAGTGGCATTGTGTCTATGTGTGCTTGCTATGGTTTGTGTAAGTGAAGAGTAAATGTGCCTGTGTGCACGTGCTGGACAGCATTTGTGTGTGTGTGTGTTTGTTATGGGAATGTATGGGCTGGGATTAGTGAGTGTTTGTGCATGTGTGTTTGTTATAGTTTGGTTAGGGTTAGTGTGTGTGCACGACATGTGTGCAGGCGGTATGCGCGTGTGTTACATGTGTGTGTGTGTGTGTGTTACGTGTGTGTGTGTGTGTGTGTGTATGAAAGCTAGATATGCCCTCTCGGCTTTGGGCTGCCTAGCATCGCCTCTGAGACACATGTGGGTTGACCTGGAGAGACCAGCCCGCTGTTCTCATTGGCTGCTGAACATCTGGCTGCTTCTTGAATCGCTGTGTTAACATGTGTGTGTGTGTGTGTGTGTGTGTGTGAGAGAGAGGGAAAGAGAGAGAGAGAGAGAGTGTGTCTGTATGTGTGATGCTACATTGATCTCTGTCTCACATTCCACACTGTCAGGGCTTCGAATAGCACTCCTTACTCTAAACAGACTCTCGCGCTCTCTCTCTCTCTCTCTCTCGTCTCTCTCTCTCTCTCTCTCTCTCTCTCTCTCTCAGACACACACACACGCTCATGCACACACTCTCCTCGTACTACACTCCCCATACACACACACGCACGCACGCACACACGAGAAAAGGGAGGAAAAAAGTTGGGCGTGTGTGGGTTTTAACAACCATATGTGCAACAGCTTTAATGAAAAGGTACTCGCCCCTTCACGAGTATGTTGCCCTTGTACGAAGCATCGTAATGAGGACATTGTTCCGACAGTTTTCTATTTGACATCCATCATTCAACAGCTTGAAGCCATGTAAGCACCAATTATCCAATAAATATGCATTTACGAAGATGTTCTCCGTGGCGTTTGGCGTGGAGAGGCGTCGAGAGGCCCACCGTTGACTTTTAAACACTTCAACAAACCGAGGCTAAAAGCAAACTGGTTCAGTGAATTGCCAAGAGAGAGAGCGCGGGGCGATGCCTGAGGTCGACAGCACCACTGTGTGTTTGTGTGTGTGTGTGTTTGTGTGTGTGTTTGTATTGTGAGGAAATACTTTTGAATCGGCTCACACTGTGATAAAGGCTTTTAGAAGAGTTGACGGTAAACCCCAGACGGACGTTTGGTCTGCTCGTGGACAACACCTGGTGCTTACCCAACCGTCTTTTGGGCCTCTACTGAATTACCTCCAATGTTCCTTCCTTTTTTCTCTCCCCTTGAAAGCCCCTTATCTAAGGAGTTTTCCTGGTCTTCTCTAAGTCTTCCGGTCGGGTATTGATATCCACGAGGATCCATCTAAAGCCCTCGGGTATATTGCACGCGAAAGGGAATTTTCATACCCAAATAAAAAAGGGATTTGATTTGACAGAGCTGTGATGGATGGAACCTGTAAAAGGCTGTCGGATCGCAACCCCGGGCTTCGCCATTTAAATATTCTGGGATGATAACCTCAGTGTTTTGAATGGGGCGTATGTGGGATGCAAGTGTGAAGTATGTGTGTGTGTGTGTGTGTGTGTGTGTGTACGTGCAAGTGCACAGCCCAACTCATTCAGCAGCTCGGGCCAGGACGGTGGAATGTAACCAGAGCTTTAGCCAAGCCATTCCCACAGAAGTGTTCTACACATGAAAGCCCTTTGTCTTGCCTCGGCGTAAGAACACTACGTTTTTTTTTCTTCCTTCTCCCATGCTACCCCCCCCCACCCCCCTCTCCATTTTCCCCTCCAAACTTTGCAGGTGTTCAACATTGAGTAATAAAACAAGCCTTGCCTTTTAGCCTGAACCGCCCCAGTCACAGCTTCAACCCCAGGCCCTAGGCCCAGCCTCTGCCCCAGCCCCCTCACCAGCCCCAGCCTCCGCCCCAGCCCCAGCCCCAGCCATACTCTTCTCTGTGTGGGTAGGGCCTTGCTCTTTTTCCACCAGTGATTGAGGAGAGAGGGGGGGGAGAGGTGGTTGCTGTGTGTGTGTGTGTGTGTGTGTGTGTGTGTGTGTGCGTGCTGAGGGGGCTCCCCTCTCCTCATGGGGCGGAGGTCTGTGATTGGGCGGAAGTGTGGAGCTCAGGGGTAATGTGAATAGCAGAACGGAGAGATCTGCTCAGTGTAAACTCCCAGCCTCGAGTTATGTGCTGTGACAGACCTTAGGGACAACGCCTTCCCACACACACACGCACACACACACACACACACACCAGAACACACAGCCAGTTATAGTGGCTGAAGGCCTGCAAAGGCGGCGATGCATTTCTAAGAATCGAGTGTTGAATGAAATGCAATTCATGCCACATCTCGTACAATTGAAGTCATCGGACCTCGTTTGATTTGATTCGGTTTGAGTCGAATTCACGACGCCGCAGTCCGCAGGGGCACATTTGTTTGTTCGTTTGCCTCGGCGTGCTACATGGTTGAGGTTGGGGAGAGTGGTTTCAGGGTAAACCTGTACACAAGTGAAGGCTTCCTGTGTTTACGACACGGAAAAACATGTCTGAACACGAACCGCACGGGTTCTCCGCCACACTCCAAACAAACGACGCCGATGTAGACTCGCGTGCGTGTGTGTGTGTGTGTGTGTGTGTGTGAGAGAGAGAGAGACAGGGAGAGAGAGAAAGAGTGCGCGAGGGAGGTCGAAAGAAAAAGAAGTGTATTAGGCAATCATCGGAGAGGAGTGAGCTCCCCCCCAATCCTTCAACCACCCTCCACCCCCACCACACACCCCCCCCCCACACACACACACACACTCCCCCCCACCCACACAACCCCCCACCCACTCCCAGACCCCAGCCCTGCACCCACTCCAGCACGGCCTGTTTCCAGTCAAGCTTCATGCTCAGCCCCTGACGAGAGTGCCACATCTGCTCCCCCGTACCTCCAGGGGGAAAGGGAAGGGGGCGCTTTGTCACACCCCTCTCTGTCCATCTGATTGGCCGTGCCCATCGGAATGGCCAATCGGTCGAATGAGCGAGTGTCAGGAAGTGATCAGGAATGACTTTGGATCAGGCTTTAAGTGATGGGGCCCGAGTGGCGTCGAAGATCCGCGGGGCCCTCGTGCCTCGCTTCAGATTTCCCAGGCAGAACAAACACAAGATAGATGCTGTTTCTTTCGAGAGATCCCTTTGAGATATCCTTACACTGATTGGATGAAGTGAAACAAAAAAAAAGTGAAACCTCCTTAGCACGTTTGACGGAAAAGTGTAAATTAATTGCGTTGCTGTTGTCGTTTCAACTGCATATATTCCAAGCCTCATTTGCGGTTCAATGAGGATTCCCCCCACCCACCCACCCCACCCGCCCCCCCCCCTCTCTTCGTACAACAATATAAATTGCTTTCATGATGGCTAAGCTGCTGCAAATTAAAGTGCGCAAAATGTTTACCTGTTTACTTAAACGACTGCTTTCTCACTCTCGCTTTGTTGTGATGCGGTCCTTAACAAACGCGAGCGCGGGAAGTGCAGGGTAGTCCTTGTCATGTGCGCTACTCCCCGACGGGGAGGGGAAAGGCGACAAAAGCAAGCGTGGAACGAGCATCAGCCATCCGGAGAAGCGGCCATGACGCGGCTTAAAACGGAGGGGAACCTCAGGTGCGGCTATGGCTAACAGTAGAACTTAGCAGTGAGACGGCTGTGCGCCAGCCTATATATAAGTCCTTTTCTCTGGACTCTTTAGCTTTGATTCCAGGTCGAACTCTGTAAGGCCCAGTCCTACTTCTGTGGGCACATGCCACTGAGGGGCAGAGCGTGCGGTTAGATACGGAACAAGGCATTAGTAGTCGATCCAATCAGCTGGGTATCCTACCAACACCTAGTCCCACTCGGTTCCTTTAGCCTTGTCTGCTGGGAATCGCATCACTTTGTCGGTGAGCTTGGCTCGTGTGTGTGTCGTTTTCTGTTCTGGATCGACTTTATAATGAGTCTAGACTCGTGTCGTGTGTATCTCAGCCGGTCCCATTGAAAGGTTTGTTTGCTGGTGTTAATACCCTTGAGGGTTAGAGTCGGCGGTCAGCTCGGCCCATGTCAACAGCAAGCTTATGGGCTTGTTATCATGTGCAGAGTCGGTGGAGATAGCAGAGGGTGATTAACATGTTATATGCATTATATAAGACACGCGGGGCTGGCATGGGCGCTCTCGACTTCATTTGTTGATGATCCCATCATCTGTCGCCACGTTCAGAGGGCTATTAATGCATCCGTCTCTCTCTCTCTCTCTGTCCCTCTCAGTCTCTCTCTCTCTCTGTCTCTCTCTCAGTCTCACTCTCTCTCTCTCTCTCTCTCTCTCTCTCTCTCTCTCTCTCGCCTCCTTTTTGTCTCTCTTTGTCACCTCTCTTCTCTTCACCTCTTCCTCCTATCTATTTACCGCTCCTTCTCTTCTCACACGGTGCAGCACGCACAGAGCCCCCCCCCCTCCCCGTTCCCAGTCTCATCCATATGTCACCTCGCCATCGCACCCCCTCGCTGGCTGAGGTGTGCTCAGACGAGGCATCCTTTCTAATGAGTCCATACACCCCGTGCACTGGGGTTGTCGCGCAGGTTTCTTTTTTGGGGGGGGACGTATGTTTGCGTCGAAAGCGGGAGACTTTTCCTGTGAGTGAGTCAGTGTAATAAAGGCTTGTGTGTCCCCCCCGTCCCCCAGTCAAACCTCTCATACTGTATCAGACATGTAATAGTGTGTTCATCCTGTTCATCCTGTTCATCCTGTTCATCCTGGACCAGCACACGGCTCTGACAGTGTTAAGCCTGTACCATCCGTAGCAGTAGCAGTCCTTCGAGTGGCTAGGACGGATTATGGAAGTCCAGGCAGTGTCTCCTGTCGAACTGTCTGTGTGTGGCATATACAATACCTGCTGTTCCTCTGCTTTGATTGAACCCAGGGTTTCATTCCGAATTTCTTCGGGGGGCGGCATCGATTCCTCCTCAAGACTGATTAAGGACGTGGGTGGGGTGTGGGGGGGTGTGGGGGGGGGTGTTACGAAACGTGAGGTCACTCCCTCTGTCTCTGCCGCCTTTATGTGGAACACTTCTAATTAGAAGCGATTGTTCCCCTCCTCCTCCTCATCCCCCCCGGTCCTCGCTATTCCCCGACAGCTGAGGCTTCACCCACGTGCCGCACCTCGTCGTTCAGAGAGAGGGCCCTTCACCGTGGCTGAAGTGTAGTCTATAGAGGGGGGGGGGCGAGGGGGTTGAGAGTCATGTTTGCTTCCCTCTTCCTTTTAGACGAGCCATTTGTCACTCACTCTGTTTGTGAATCGGAGCACTTCACTCTGCCGCGGCGGGGCTGGCTAGCGAGTGTCGAGGATGGATAGGGACGGCTGGCGCCCCAGACGACTTCGGCCGTAAAACAAATGTTATTATGTCAAAAGAGGCCCCCGCAAACATAAATTGCCGGTGTTAGTGCATTTGCATTTGGAAAATGTAAAGTGCTTCCTGTAGTTTGTTACGGGGGCCGTCTTTTTAACAGCCTCGGTTCAACTCCAACGAGCCTGTTCCTGTCAAGGGCAACGCCACTCGGGAGAGAGAGAGGGATGGAGGCGAAGGAAGAGAGATTTAGAGGCAGGGTGGAGGGACAGAAAGGAAAGAGAGAGTGAAAGACAACTTCTAAAAATGGGGTGGGGTGGGGGGGGGAAGCTAAGCTAAATAGACATGCACTCTCCCAGGCAGTCCCATTACATTTTCCGAAAATTAAATAGGTATTATCTTCAAATATTTAAAGGTTACATGAACGCCGATAATGGATTTCGACAGCCATTAGCCGTGATTGCTTTCTAATGTGGTTAGTGAAAGACACTGGATACAATTGGCGCAGAACTGAGACGGGGGGAACACAGAGAGCCCCTCGCTCGCCGGCGCCTGCCAGGCTCCTCGTCGACCCCTCGACAGGGTCCAGTCCGGCTCGCCCCGCCCCTCGTTCTCTCCCGTCAGCCAGATCCTGGGAACGTGTGCTCCGCTAGCACCCGCGCAGGCTGCTAACTTGTTAGCGCCTTCTCACTCTGGGCACCCTGGAACAGGGTGTCAGTCCCACCACGCCATCCCTTAATCAGCCGCTAAAACGTCTCCCAACCGCTGTTCAGTGACGGGGGAAGGGGTCTGTGTGACAATAGCCGGATTCTTTTTTAGGACGGGAGAGAGAAAGCAGCTGAAAATGCTGCTTGGGAAATGTGGAGCAATCTGGGATTGGTCGTCCGCATATTATCGGGGATTCCAGGGGGTGGTCAATACATCACAAGTGTTTCCATGGGCAGGGTAAAAGCTAGCCCCAAGCTCCATAGCTTACCTGCTGTCAGTTCTTCACTATCCCCACCATTGGTTTAGTGGCTGCGTATAATGAGCTGATCCTGGAACTGTTCATAGAGGCAACACTACACCCCCCCTGTCCCCCCGTCACCCCCCCCAACCTACCCCACACCTCAGGCACTTTCAGTTTGGAGTTGCCAACCCCTTCATCACGAGGGTCACACAGACTTCAAAATGATGAGCTTTCTCTTTCGCTTTTACTGTCTTCAATATTCAGAGGAAGAAGTAAAAACAAACATGTCTATATATTTTTTTTAGGGGCCTTTGATGGTGGACACACTCCTGAATAATTTATTCAGGCAAACGCAGGGGAACATTAGTTTCAGCTTGAGTTAGATTCACTCTGAGGGTGAGAGAGGAGGGAGGGGCAGGAGGATGGTGTGTGTGTGTGTGTGTGTGCACAATGTCTTTGTTGTGCTGTTGTCTTAGTGTGGGCACAATTAGAGCAAATGTTTGTGTCGCCCGTAGTATCAGCACCGAGTGTGCCTTAGGAAAGCAACCAGATCATGCCACATCCCTGCTGACAGAGAATAGAACGTGACAACAGAAAAGCTTCACTCGAGCTCTGCGTTCAAACACAAAGACAAAGTAAAGAAAGAGAGAGTTCAAGAAGAGAGAGATTTTGCGTTTTTTCCCTCCAGAAACATAGACAAGGATTCTCGCAGAAGGCGGTCTGAAGACACCTGTCTGATCTGAAATCTCAAATCCCCTTTTTTTCCAAAAGCGTCTCATTCCTCATACCAGAACCTGTTAGCATTTCCTTTCTTCACATCTCATCCCCCTCCTGGCCTCGTGGATGATGACTGACAGTCTAATGACGATGTGTGTGTGTGTGTGTACATGGTCCCTGAGCTGGGATGCTGCAACTAACTAGCTGCACAAACAAACCAGCATCTGTACCGGTGTGTGGAAGCGGACGACACTGACGTCATCCCCAGCTCCGCTCTGAGATCATGTCGAGACTTGCGGAGAAGAGAGGCCAAAGGAGGTTTGTACCCATGTTTCTTTCCACGTGAAACATGGGTTAACAAGTACTCGACAACTCAAGCTACTACACAGTCACCCCTCGCAACTTTGTTGGTCGACCAGCCGGGAGAATCAATATATAAGACGAGACACTGCTCACCTCTGCCGGGACCTGTGTGGGCTAGCCCTCGTGTCTTCTCTCCCGCTTTCTAAAGCTCGAGAACGTCCCTTTGAAGTTTCCCCACGTGGCTCCTCCAGATGTGAGTCGACGCTGTGTGTGTGAGGCAACTTCCTGTCAGCCCCGGGATTAGTCCCCGTTTATGACCAGGGGGTTTAGGGCTAGACACGACACCGCGCCGCACTTCAAACCTGCCCCGGCCCGGGCCTCGCGACCACGCCCATTCCCAGGATTCCTGGCAGCTGCCTTTCGCCTTGTTTTTCTTGCGTTTCTAGTACCTCTCTTACATCTCTTTGGCCTCCCTCCCATCTCCGACGCCCGAGGGCACCTTTCTCGGAGGGAGAATACCATTTATATAACCACTCATTCACGTGTCACTCCTCCCACGACTTTGTTCACGCCGGTAAGCGATTCTAGGAGAAGGAGAGAGGGCGGATGAATGCTGTTTGTGCGCTATTGTACAGTAATCGGTATGGACAAGTCTTGAATGGGCCCGGGCCTGTGGATCGTTTGATCAGGCCATGGAAGTGTTGTCATTGAAGGTACCCACAGCCCCCCAAACCGTACAAGGGCTCACAACCTTTTCATTGTAGTTCAGCATTTAATCCACATTGAAGCAAGTTGTTTGGGTCCAGACCTAGGCCTCGCGCTCGAGCTAAATTAGTGGGTGGTTTGAACCAGGGGAGGGTCACACTGACAGAGGGCTCTCGCTTTTGGATGGTTCGTGGAAATGGAAATCACCTGAGCCACTGGCCAATCGCTGCTCACTTTCACTTCTGTAATTTCTCGCCAAGCAAGCTATTTTGTACGAAACAAGCATCTTCCTTTGCAGGTGCAAACACTTGTGTTACGTAGCTATTTTTGGTTCTCCCCCCCCCTCCCCCCCCACATCCCAGCGACTGTTTCACACACTGGGCCCTTTGCCGCGCGTGAACGAACAATGTGCACATTTCCATTCACTCATGTTCTTGAGCTGAAGCACCCCGCCATTTCGATAACATATCAGCGGGCGGGATGCGATGTCACGCGCGCACGTTAGCCCCGTTTTGCTAAGAGTCGCTATCAAGCGCCGAATGACTCGGGGGGTGGGGGGGGGTGGGGGGAGAAACGCCGGGCTCGACCCCTGGCGAACCCTGTGTGGAAAGTCAGTCGTGTTTGCACTTGATCCTACGAGGCTATAGAAGCAGAAGCAGAGGAGAGAGAGACACGGGAGAGCGCCTCAGAGGCAGAGGGAGGCGAGGAGAGTCTGCTGGCAGCCATGTTAGAAGATTCTTTTGTGCGAGTGCCAGCAGTTCCGTAACCCTCTCATTAGCCAGGGTTTACTGTGTGTGCCGCTCGGGCCTATGGCTGGCCTTTAGGCTTCAGCAGCCTGCGACAACGACAACGACAACGACGGTAGCGAACGTTCGTCATTCATTTCCTCTTTCACGGAACGAACCGGCAACAAAGACTTGCATATAGGCTGTATCCAACAAGAAGAAAATGGTGTATTACTTATGGTGATAACTGAAATGATTGGGATCGAGGTACGGGTATATTCTGGCTCGATTGGGATGGAGATACTGGTGCACTCTGGAATGATTGAGATAAGAGATGCCGTTCTGGAATCATGGGGAAAGAGGTAGTCGTACAAGTCCGGGCTGATTGAGATAGAGGTATAGTGGAACATTCTGGAATGAGTGGGATAGAAGTAGGCCTATCGGTACATTCGGTTCCGCAGACCTGGTCCCGTCAGGGCAGTCCCCTGTGCTGTTTACTCGACTGGACGTGATGACATCATATCATAGAGGCAGCCTGTTGTTCGAGTTGAGTCATCGGGCTTCTGGAACATCCTCGTTTGCGGGGAACAGGAAGAAGGGCACCACTGTTCGGCCATTGAGCTAACTACTAACCGATGCCTTCACGCCGTCAACTGAAACCTTTTGTTGACAGTTTATTTACCCCGTGTTTACGTAGACGTAGAAGTTGGCCGAGGGTAGAGGACATGGTTATGATTCTTTTTCCACGTGCAGTCCTTGGGGTTTTAGAAAGGGCTTTCTCTCCTTCTGTTTGACTTTCCTGGCCTCTAGGGCAGGCAGGACACGATCTGGTCTCGTCCACAACACCACTGGACTGGAGCACATTTCCTCCAGCCTTAGTTTCCAGTGTGAAATAGTAGGCACAGCCATAACGTGAGTTATCGGGCCAATGTTGTGACAAGACTTCATTCTGGCAGAACGTGCCAACGAAAGCAGGTGAGAAGGCTAGTGAATCTTCAAAGGCCCCGACCGCCTGCATTATTTCCATGGATGGAGGGATTAGCGCTCTCAGCAGACGGAGAGGAAGAAATGTTCAAGGCTGTTTTTATTTGCCTGGCTGTTTAATTGATTTGTCAACTGAAATCTCCTCAACACAGAATGTTCCGAATAATTTCCTGTGATTACACAAGCGGCTACGGCGTTTTTATTGGATCACTTTTGTTAATGACAGTCCACACGGAAAAGCGTTACCTCATAATTGCGAGACTTAATTCCGCGATTCACATTAGGTCTAGATGTTTATTTACCAATTCTGGTTGAGTGGAAGGGTTCCACAGGAAGGCCTCTCAGTGTGTTTCGATAAGACAACAGGGTTGATTCCTATCATTAGAAAGCATCAATAGGTATTAGCTGAAATAGATCAACTGTATACACCCACCAGCTCTTAGCTTCCGCTCAAAGACTCATCCTAGACCTGCATTCCTTCTCTCACCCCCCCCCCTCTCTCTCTCTCTCTCTCTCTCTCTCTCCATCCACCCTCCTTCTCCCTTTTGATTATTGCCCATCACAAGCAGCAGTCAACTCGCAACATTTCTTTTCCACAAAGCACAAAAAAAAACTTCTGCTTTTGGTGCCGTTGTTCCATCGGCTTGATAAAAACCCCAGATTCAAACCCGTTCTTGCCATGCCTTCATCTGCATCACCGGAGTATTGTTTAAAGAGTTCTGTCCCCGTGTTTATTTAGTTGTCCGCGTACGCGTTCCTTTTTTAGTTTCGGGTCCCCGTGTTGTGATTGTGCTTGGAGATCTAAGTCGCGGTTGGCAAGGCTTCACATGCACGTATCTGAATGATAAACACTGTCAAAAGAATCATTCTCCCGCTTTTTCTCCACCGTGGAAAAAGCCGTCTTAATATCCATAATCTGCCTTTTTGGACTGGCATCTGTACCTTTCTTAAAAAAAAGAATCTAAAGCTATTCATTCAAGTGAGCTGTGTTTGAACTTGCTAATAGTCCCCTTCTCCCTCTATAAACTCAGAACTTGTCTTTTTGTTTTTTTTCCCCGACGTCTCCGTTTTTTCCCCTCTTCATTTTGCGTGCCATTAGCTCTCCAATCTGTTATTTGTTTTTCTCCTTTAATGTGTTTTTTGAACAAAAGGAGTAGAAAACAAACACCCAAAAAACCCCACCCGAGCCAGAATCTGAGGGTGCACCACCAAGAAGAGTGCAGCCGAGCAGAGCAGGGCCATGTCACTGGTACCAAACTTTTTTTTGCTCCAGATGTTCTAATTATAGCGGCGCATAGACTTGCTAATAACAGGAAACAGAGGGCGAGAGAGAGAGAGAGAGAGAGCGAGAGAGAGAGAGAGAGCACTGTCGTAGGGACCAGGTTATTGTGAGCTGCCACTGACCCTTCCAGACCAGCGAGGCTCCCACTGAAACCATAGGGTAAGAAACGGCGTCGCTGGATGTATACCTCCTAACTTGTGGGTGAATGAGTTGGTGGGAGCGTGCATGCGTGCGCTGAATGGAAAGTGTGCATCGCGTGTGTTGTGATAATGGGACCCCCCCCCCGTCCGCCCGCTCTCTTCTCCTCTCCCCCCTCCCTGTTCTCTCCTCGCGGCTTCCAAACGCTCCATGCAGGTCCCCCTGGCCCTAGCCAGGTGGCGGGGGGCGGAGAGTGGAAGGTTGGGGGCGGAGAGTGGAGGGTGGCGGAGGGGAGGGAGGGTGAGGGGGGTAAAAGAATGTGGGATTGATGTCCCCAGCAAAGGACTAATGACCTGTCTACAGTGTGGCGAAGCTCTGATTAGAAGTTATGGCGAAGCTCCGGGAGAAAAGGTTCGAGCGACGCCTCGGGATCGAGTCGGGAGGTCGTAGCTCGCCGGAGAAGCCCAGGAGAAAGGGGAGCCCTTTGAACGCCCGCCGCCTGTCTCTAAAAACATGGTGGATTACTGTTTGAACAGGCTCAGAACTGACAGGGACTGAGCTTGATACTGCACCCGTACAGTTCTACCTCATGTGATGTCTTAGAGACATGAACACCCCTGGGGTCTGCTTCATGCCTTTCCAGGTTCCCGTGGAACGCACTCGAGTTTTCTCCCCGAGGAAACAAACACTTCTGCTCGTCTCTTGGTGAAGATGAGGGGGGTGGGGGGTGGGTGGGGGGGACCGCGAGCGAACAGGCTCTCCCTGTCTGTGTGGTCCTGCAGTTTCATGCTCAGACGTGGGCAAGTTTGGAACGCGGCTCACCTTCAGTGAGCGAGGAATTACACAAGAAGATGACAGCTCCTTTTCCCCCCAGAGGCTGTCATCTTTTTCGCTCTCTCTTCTCTCTGTTGTCTCGCGACTCTGCTTTTCTCTCTCTCTCTCTCTCTCATCTCTCTCTCTCTCCCTCTCCCTCTCTCCCTCTCTCTTTCCCTTGTCTTTCACTCCCTCTCTCTCTCTCTCCTCTCTCTCTCTCTCTCTCTCTCTCTCCCTCTCTCCCTCTTTCCCTGTGTCTTTCACTCTCTCTCTCTCTCTCTCTCTCTCTCTCTCTCGCTCTCTCTCTCTCTCTCTCTCTCTCTCTCCGTTTCTCTGCAGCAAAAAAAAGAAATTGTTAACCACCTCCTAGGATGCGTCTCTAACTGTCAGGCTGTGGCATCGGCTGAATCAAAGCCCCCTTAACCACCAACAACGGGCGATAGATTAGAGAACAAGCCTTGGTTTTCCTGTGGCGGTCACAGGTGCAGGAGCAGGGAAAGAGATATCAACCGACGTGCGAAGCGTCCTATGCAGTCGAGCGCTCCCCAGAACGGGGTTTTGATACAGCGTGTTTTTTTTGCACGCGAGCAAGGTCACGCCGCTTCTCGTCTCAGGCGCTATCTAGTCCCAAATGCGTCTGAGGCGGCGGCGTCTGACAGAACGTCGCTCACGCCGCGACGCTTGCGTAACGGCGGCGACCTCGGCGTCCGTTCTGACCCAGAAAAAATACAACGCCAACGCAAAACACAACTTTATTTAACGGCGAGTTCAACAGGGAATTAGACGACGGGATTGTCCTTCATGTTGTCTAGTTCTCAGTGGGAGCCGCGGTCTTGTGCGCTAAGGAGATTTCTCTGTGCCTGGCCGTCCAAGGGCGCCGGATAACAGTGGGGAGGGGTGGGACAAGGACTTCATGATAAGTTAAAGGATTTAAGAGTTCAGATTATGGCCTCTCCGGCTTCATCACAGCGGCTTATTTTCAGTCTTAACACACGATCAATCGCTCAGAGTCATAGCTATAATGAGCGGGGAGGGCCATGGGGGTGTGTGTGTGTGTGTGTGTGTGTGGGGGGTGGGGGCTCTTAAGGGATCCCCCGCCTAACCCCATCTCACCACATTGCAAAATCCCTCTCTGCCTCCAAAAAGGTCAAGTGGTGATTTGTTTCGTTTTCGGAGAAGGGCACTCGCGAGTGAAAACGGCAGGGTAGTCGACTCCGCGGGCCTCGTTCGCCCCGCGTGAGCCTTCCCGCGGGGGTCCGAGCTCGTTACGGACACTGCCCCACCCAGAGGACGCTATCGCCCGGAGGTAGAAGACACCGGTCGCCCCCTTTTCTCAGGGGGGAGAAAAGAGATAAGCGTGACCCTTCA
This sequence comes from Mallotus villosus, assembly GCA_903064625.1. Taxonomy (NCBI): domain Eukaryota; kingdom Metazoa; phylum Chordata; class Actinopteri; order Osmeriformes; family Salangidae; genus Mallotus; species Mallotus villosus. Next base: position 76,909 of record CAEFZP010002276.1, on the reverse strand, counting down.
CCCCGAGGCTCCACCCCCCCCCCACGAGGTGGCTAGTCGCTATAACAACGCACTGGACTGCAGATGGGGAGGCGTGGGGGCGGTTATCTAAGAAGAGGTTTTGATAAACATTTAAAAAAAGGAGGGGGGCTTTCCCTCCCTGACTCTTACGTCTGGTGACCCTCCCCTGGTCCTATCTGCTAACCACTTCCTCTGTGGAGTCACTCTGTGTTCGGCTTTCCAACAGAGAGTGTCTTAACACCTGTTGGGTTTGTTTTTTCTCTAGCTTTTTTTCTCTTTTTCTTTCTATTCCCTCGATTGTCTGCAGCTGAAGAAATAAAAAAAAGAGGCCGATAAATTATTCATGGCGGACATGAATTCCCCGGTCCGAGGAACATGCCGAATCAAGACGGGAATGGTTAATGGTGGACGGCTATCTCTCTCTCTCTCTCTCTCTCTCTCTCTCTCTCTCTCTCTCTCTCTCTGTCTATCTCTCTCTTCCTCTCTTCCTCGCCCTCTCCCACTGTATATATGTAGCAGTCTGTCAATCTCTCTTTTTTTCCCTTCTCCCTCTCTCTATTCCCCCCCCCCTTTCATCTCCCTTCCCCCCTTCATGTTTCCCCCTCTGCGGCCCTCCGCCGCGCTGCTGGGTGGAAAAGAGGAAAACAAGCCGAATCATTGTCGTTCATGTTAGCATTCAATTAAAACCGCCGACCGTTTGCATTTTGCCACCCAAGAAAAACCAAACGTCACAACATCGCTGACTTTGAGGAAGTACGCAACTCTCTTCCAGCGGGGGTTACGATGCGACGTGCCGGGGCCTGGCTTATTCACAACGCAGGACTCTGACGTGCCAAAAACGTGACCGGATTTCGGTTTCAGAGGAAGGCACGGGGCTTTAGGATGACGATTAGGACTGATCCTGCTGGTGTTCAGATCCATGACTCCTTCAGAAAGCAGGGAGGAACCCTGGAGGTGACCAGGGAGGGAGGGAGGAACCCTGGAGGTGACCAGGGAGGGAGAGAGGAACCCTGGAGGTGACCAGGGAGGGAGAGAGGAACCCTGGAGGTGACCAGGGAGGGAGAGAGGAACCCTGGAGGTGACCAGGGAGGGAGAGAGGAACCCTGGAGGTGACCAGGGAGGGAGAGAGGAACCCTGGAGGTGACCAGGGAGGGAGAGAGGAACCCTGGAGGTGACCAGGGAGGGAGGGAGGAACCCTGGAGGTGACCAGAGAGGGAGGGAGGAACCCTGCTGGAGGTGACCAGGGAGGGAGGGAGGAACCCTGGAGGTGACCAGGGAGGGAGAGAGGAACCCTGGAGGTGATCAGGGAGGGAGAGAGGAACCCTGGAGGTGACCAGGGAGGGAGAGAGGAACCCTGGAGGTGACCAGGGAGGGAGAGAGGAACCCTGGAGGTGACCAGGGAGGGAGAGAGGAACCCTGGAGGTGACCAGGGAGGGAGAGAGGAACCCTGCTGGAGGTGACCAGGGAGGGAGAGAGGAACCCTGGGTGTTAGGGGCGGTGGGGCGGTGGGTAGGGAGGGGGATCATGAGAGTCACGACCAGGGTCGCAAATCCAAAACAGACCCCCGGCACACGCTGTCAACAGGATGGAACTCGTCCCAGGAAATGATCCTATCCCCCCGAGTGGCGGGCAAAGGAGGAAGGAGCGCTCATAAACATCTCCTGTACGGACGGTAATGACGAGGTCAAGGAAGTGAACCGTGTCCTGCCTCCATTGTGATTGTCGGGCTAGCAGAAAAGCCCCCTCCGCCATCCGCCCTCGCCGTCGCTACCTCTCTCTCTCTCTCTCTCTCTCTCTTTCTCTCTCTCTCTCTCTCTCTCGCTCTGTCTGCGTGTTTTGTCTAAACATTTTTTGGGGGGGGTATTTTCTTTGGGCGTGTGTGTGCCCCCGTGCCTTGACGCACACGGCAGAGAGAGAAAGAGGGGAACTCGCTGACACCGAACACCTGCCTCTCGCGTCGGCCACAAAAATGTGAACTGGCATGCCTGGGCAGAAGCCCGTGCCATCTCTGATGCTGGTACCCCGTCCCCTCTGCTCTGCCTCGTCTGAAACAGAAGCCCAGAGGCCCTGGGGGGGGGGCAGGTGCTATGGAAAAAGGTGCTAAAAGTGAGTTCCCGCCAGGTGGGTTAGCCCCTACTGAAGGGGCTGGTTTCAGGCTTAAAAATCGACATGTTGGATGTTTTTTCGGCGGCCATATTGGATTTCTTTTTAGAACTGCTAGCGCAGCCCCGGCTGTGTTGGGAAAAGTCCACGCTGTCCCCTTTCCGAATGCTCGGGTTATGATTTCAGCTGTGGTTTGACTTTGTACTCGAGTCGCCAAAAAGTGCCACTGCGGACTTGTTTATCGAGGTGTGTTTTCCTCGGACGGGGTTCGTGGGCTGAACTCGCTGACGGGACTACCAGATACCGCTGTCCGTTGTTCCTGAATCCGCCGTGTTGACAGCTTCTAAACAAACAGTTCTCCAGCCGGCCGTCTTCCTGTGACTCATTGGCCACAGTGAGAGTGAGAGTGTCAAATAAAGACAAGAGAGAGAGAGAGTGAGAGCGTGAAAGAGAGACAGGAGAGAGACGGTGCCCTCTGAGGGATTGACCTCAGACCCGAAGCCCTCTGTTCTTTTCAAAAGACTCGCCCCGGTCCGGAACGTTCTGTCACCGCGCTATAAGGACAGCACAGCCAGACTCCCTCCACATTCTCATGGTCCCACCACCTGCATGTGTTGTGTGTCCCCTCCCCTCCCTCCCTCCCCTCCCTCCCCTCCCTCCCCTCCCTCTCCTCCTCCTCCCTCTGGAGGAGTGAAGTCTGGTCTGTCCATCAGGACGTTTGTGGGGCATTTCCAGACAGGGAGGAGCAGAGGGGATGAGAGGGGAGGTGTGTGTGTGGGTGTGTGTGCGGGTGTGTGTTTTGTGCACATTCCAGGGCTCTGGTTGCACATGCTCTCTGTTTGATAAAGCACCTGTGTCTGACGAGCGGGTCAGCCGGCCAGTTAATCGGCGGGCCGATACGCGAGGTTATTTATAGACCGGTAGGAAGAGCTGCACCCCCCCCCCACTTCCCACCCACCCCCCCCCACCCTGTAATTAATAACACGCCAACGTCAGACCGCAGCCAGGCAGCGGTGGCTAAGCGTTGGCAAAGCGAGCGTCCGCCTGTACGGGTAAATGGAAGCACCTGGTGCTCTCTGTGCTCTCATGCTCTGTGATCTGTAAGTTGGCCTGCCTTTCATCAGGCTACTCTCTCTCTCTCTCTGTCTCTCTCTCTCTCTCTCTCTCTCTCTCTGGGCTCTGCTTATAGGACTGCCTTTCATCAGCCTGTCACTCCTGACGGCTCCGGCATAAGGGATGGCGGGTCGGTTCGTGTGTGTCTGTGTGTGTGTGTAATCACTGCCTCTCTGTTAGGGGTGCCCTCTCCGCAGGGCTCGGCCTTGCCCTCGGCCCCCCGGGGGTCACACAGGTCACACAGGTGACCCCCAGCCCGGCCCCAGGCTCTCTCTCTGCCCACACATATCATCCTCCGGCAGGCGCTAAACAGACGTAACGGGGCCGGGGCGTACGTCTGAGGCGACGTGTCGTCGGCCGCGGGAGGCCAGCGGGGGGAAGTTGGGATGTTGGAGCTGGTCTTGCGCAAGGAGTTGGTCCCCCCCCCCTCTCCCGCCCCTCCTCCCCCCCCTCCCTCGCAGACACGGTTGCCGCGGGTCACTGGCAGGCGATTTGAAACGCAAATAGGTATGCTAATACAGGCGCGCGTGTGTTTTTTCGGCCACGGAACGGCCTCAAATAGGCACGTTTGCATAATGTTGTTTCTATATCCAGGTCCGTCGGTTCGTAAATATCTCGCCGCCGAGTGCTCTTTGGGGGATATTGTTTGTTCGGCCTCTTTCAGCCGCTGCGAACCCCTCCGTGTACCTGCTGCACAGCATCTCCAGTCAATCCGGAACTTTCCCCTCAACAATACACAAACGTTTCAAAAGAAAAACATTTGCGCCTCAACTGGTTCGAATACCTGTTAGCCTGCTGTAATACCAAACCATTAGGTGCGCCTGTTTGCACATTGGGGGCGGCCCTATTTGCTCAGCGGGCCCCCCCCGCGGACCCAAAGTATCCAACTGGGTTAGGTCTAGGCCCCGGGGTGTGAGACAGGAAGTGGATAAGACGTCGCTGTGGGTCGGGGGGGATGGGGCGACGACGACACAGCGCTGTGGAGTGATTAGGTGGAGAGACTGATAAGCAATCTCTGCTCTGCAGATTTGTCATTGATTAGCCTTTGGCCTCACGTTCAGCCGCAAGGCGATCAGAGATAACCGGGGTACTCGGGACGCCACTTGTGTGAATCTCTGTGTGTGTGTGTGTGTGTGTGTGTGTGAGGCTCTGAGGCTCCTGCTCATCTCCCTTCCCCATGCACATCCGCACAATTTGCTCCCCGCTGAGTCCCCTCGCTCTCTCCACAGTCGCCCTCCGCGCGGCTAGGAAATCAGGTGCATATTGGGTGTGTGTGTGTACGTGTGTGTGTGTGTGTGTGCGAGTGTGTGTGTGTGCATGTTTTCCTCTTTTTTGGGGGGGGGGAGAAGCGTGTGCATGAATGTGTTTGTGGATTAAAGCCTCCCTCACACCCGCCCCCCCCACCCCCCACCCCCACATGCCTTACACCCCCCCCCCACCCCCCTCCTGTGTGAATGTGGGAAGCCATTCAGGCTCAGTGAGGCAGAGCCTGGCTCTTCTCCTCCAGCCTCCTCAGAAACGAGAACAAGCTGCAAGAGCAACTGGAGACATCTGGTCTCCGCTCAGCTGTACCCGGGGGGGAGGGGGAGGAGGAGATGGGGGGGGGAGGGGGGACGGGGGGGGGGCGCTCAGGCCTTTGTCTGCACCTGCTAATGACAGCCAGGAGAAAGAGCCGGGCCTCGCGAAAGCCCCCAAAACACACCTTCTCCGCTGGAATGTGGACACGGGGGCCGTTCCCGAAGCCCACCGCGCCGTCGGCCGTTCCCCAAAACGGCCGCGTGTTCCCGGGAGGTTGAAAAAGCGGGCGTTTGTGTGTGAGAAAGAGAGGGAGAGCCACAACGAGATAAGAGATGGAGAGAGAGAGGGAGGGAGAGAGAGACATAGAGAGAGAGAGAGAGAGAGAGAGAGAGAGAGAGGGAGGAAGGGCAGACAGATAGTCTGCTTAATTACAGAGAGGAGGGCTGAGAAACAGAGAACAGTGGGGCTACTGAGCACAGACAGGTGCTGCCCCGCACACACACACACACACACCAACACACACACACACACACACTGACCCTGCCTCAGAGCTCCCACAACGCTGCCACTGTCCTGCCAACCTGGCCTCATTTATTAGCATCCTCCCGGGCAGCTAGGAAGACTAGCCAGCCACTCAGCAGGCTTCCAGCAGATTAGGAAAAGATGGAGGATGGAGAGAGAGAGGGGGATGGGGGTGGGGAGGAGGGGGTGGGGGGGTGCAGGATGGTTTAGGAAGGAAGAAGGGGAAAAGGAGAAGAAGAAGAAAGAAGACTCCAACCCGTCCCACTCTGGAGATAATAATACCACCAGTGCACGAGATCGAACGTATTTAACAGCCTGTCCTGGCACTGCGAGACTCAATCATGTGGTTTTGACATATTTACAAGGTTATGCTCCTCCCGCCCGAGCCGTCCTCCTCCCCCTCCTCACGGCCACAGTAGAAGCCTTCTCTTATCATTATTTGGAAAATTAAGAAAGGGAAAAAAAAAGAAGAGAAAAAAAACGAAAATGTAAATAGACACAGGCCTGTTTTCCTATGACAAGCGAGATAACTGTATTAATATGGCTCTGTTTTATGTCAACCTGGTTTAATTGAATCTATGTGAAAGAAATGGTCTTGTCTGTCAGTGTAACTTCATTAGCTTGTGATGGATGCAGGGCAGGCCTAGTTGTTGCCTCTGATTGGTCGGGTAGTTTGCGTGTGTGTGTGTGTGTGTGTTTTTTTACTAAAGAGAGAGCTGTGCTCAGGGCTCTCTCCGGTCTCTCCAGTCAGTGGTTAGCACTCAACACACATACACAGGACATCTCATATCACTTATAATAAGGTGTTTAATATCCCCAACACGCGCATGGAATTACCGGCACCACATCTGAATATTGATAATAAAAACAGGAACCCTGCATGCCAAATAAAAGGCCCAGTGTAATGTCAATATTTACCCAGAGTCTTAAAAAAAAACGGTGAATTATGATTTCATTGGCCTTTTTTCATATTAAAACGTTTATTTATTTATTTCTCTGTGGGCCTCGCCAGTCCCAACATTTGGTTTGGCAGCGTCTTGGCTCATTTGATTTGAGTTCTTAGTCTTTTTTTTTCTTCTTTCCCCGGCTTCTTTTTTTTATTTTTTGTATTAATCCCCGTCTAATTTTCCTTAAAGAGAGAGTGAGAGAGCGTTGGCCAGCCACCAGACAGTGCCAGGAACTCAGTCTCTCATGTTTCCTCCACACCTCTGCCCAAACGCCCAGGCTTCCGCCTTCATGTGGCGACCCAGAATGCACCTGGGCACGGGAGAAGAGGCAGGGAGGAGGCATCTGAAATGGGCTACAATGGCGGCGCCAGATAAACCTGCGACACCCCCCTCTACCCCACCCCCCAAACCCATGGGACGTCACATTTAGCTTTCAAACAGACTGATGGCAGGTACCTGCCGCTCTGCCAACCTGCCTCTGGCTGCCGCTAACATGCCCGCGGTCTGCCCGCTGACGACGAGTCTGGCGGCCGCCGATCGGCCCTCGCCCTCGACCGGAAGAACCGCACCGTATCTTAAAAAATCCTTCCCCTCCGCCCCCCCCGTAACACAACGCGTCGTGAGACTGATATGAAACACACGCTGCCAAACACCTCAACCCCCCCCGTTTTACGTGCAAACGACACCCGGAAAAACACGGCCGAAGCCCGTTTAACGCGGTTCAAGCGGGGGTCGTGAGAGCGGGACTGAGGCGGGAAGCCACGCTGAATCCCACCCACGTCTAAACAGGGTAAACCCCCTGCCCGGAGCCTGTCGACGAGGACTAACACGCGCGCCGCCCCAAACACGTTTCGACCGCGGCGGCGGCAAGTCGAGAGACGCGTCTATTTCCGACAGCGACATCTCACGCCGGCGTTCACAGGTGCGCTATTCCAGCGCGTATTTTTAGCCGTGTTTACACCCAAAGCCCCAATCCGCGGCCATTGTCCCGAGCGACAGCAAGTTTCTTCTCTTTTTTTCCCTCTAAAACCCCGGCTGCATTATCACAGTGGATTAGGGAGCACTATCGCTGGCTTTAATCCTGTAAAATGGATTTATTAAAGGAGACTGAGTGTGCGGGGCGGCCCAGAACCGACAGGGCTAAAAGCCACGGTGGGAGAGAGAGGCCGACCCTGAGCCCTGTCTGTGACGGACTGACACACACTCGTCGTGCGTTTAATCAGAGATGGATGAGTCCCCGCGACCGCCAACGTGAAGAGGGAGAAGATAGACCAATAGACAGATAGACACACACACTCACACACGTACATAAATATATAGACTGATAGACAGACAAATAGACAGGCACGTAGCAGGCAGGCTGATAGGCAAGTAGGAAGACAGACAGACAGACAGACAGACAAGACAGACAGAAACCCAAGGGGTCTAGAGAGGCAGCAGATTTATCTCCCCCCTCTCTAAGTCTGGCCCGTTTCCACGGGAACACAGGTGCTGCTGGTGGTTTACGCCTTGAAAGGTGTGGGAGAGGAGGACTTCCATGTGGGCAGCCGCTGATAAGGGGAGCGATTGAGGGTTATAAATTACACCGGATGTTGGCTGAGAGCGAGGGAGAGAGTGAGGGAGAGGAGAGAGCGAGGGAGAGGAGAGAGCGAGGGAGAGGTGAGCGGGGGTTGAGGTTGGATATCCTAGCCAGAGGCGGCTAGTAAAAAGCCTCCATCTGATCTTGCTCGCTAACTGGACCCCTTGGCCAAATCAAGGATTCAAAAGGCAGATAAGAGCTGTGGCTTTGTACTGTGTTTAATACACTCCCTCGTGGTTCAGGGCACTGCACGTGCTACGGTACTCCATAGCCATCCGCTGTACTGGAAATAGTTTCGTCCAAGATGGGTCTCATGGGAAGAGAACATCAAACTCGACATCGGAACCTAGCATTAGCATTGGCAACCCGCAGTGAAGTCGAATACCGTGGTTTTGAGTTTATTAGCTGTTCGTACGGGAAGTGCACAAGCACAGGAATGTTCCAATGCTTTGGTCCGGCGCGTCTTAAAGAGGGCGATCCTCGGCGGCCTATCGAAAGCGATCGTAAAACGCCTGAACCTACGATGCATTTCGTAAGTCCCAACCGATACGAGCGACTACGCTTATCAATAACGCACGTGGCAAGATAAGAAGACCCCGTAAACTCGTTGACCTTCGCAGGCGTCCAGATGTTGCTGTCGGTGAGGTTCGCTGCTCGAAGTTCCAGATTAGGAAGGTCCTGATCATCACTGCTAGGTGCTGAGTGAGAGGTAGTGGTGTTCATTCACCCGGTGGGAGGAGCCTGCCGCCTGCTTCCAGAACACCTGGAGATGTTCTAGAACAGATAACACACTGTGATAAGTTCCCGAGCCGAGGTTAGCTGTCAACTGTTAGATCGCGCGGCTGATTACGACACAGAGCCCTCTTTTTCTCTTCTTCTTCTCTCTCCTGTCGCGCGGCACCACAGATCAGATAGGTGGCGGTGACACAGACCCAGATCTGAGTCTATATTGACTTGCCGCTACCTTCCCCAATTTGGTTATGTCCCGTGTGTTTGACTAGTGTTAGATGTGGGGAAGGGCTGCAGTCCCCAAGGCACTAGTGTCACGCGTGAGATGGGAGACACAGTGTCGTGTGCTCCCGCGGGTTCTTTGCACTGGAGCAGGTTTGTTGTCATTGTACGCTAGGACAATGTTAGCGCAGATTAGCCCTCTTACCGAATTCTTCTCTACGCAAGCACAAAGGACGTTTCCGTGAGGGGAGATTTGTCAATGACAATGAACGTACATGAGACTGTGCTGATTCAGTGGACGTGTGAGTGCGAGCGTGTGTGCTTGGCTCACCCGGGTGTGTTGAATTCTGGGATATAAAGGGTGACGAACCACTGCCTTATCAGTTTATGAAGATCAAACGTACATTTACCTGATGCACAAATCAAATACAATGGACTGTTAGTCACTGTATATGAATGCCTATTGATCCTTGGTGGGTATTTGGCTTGATCCAATGCATTCTCAATGCTCTTACTTGCCGGGATTAAAGGTGTAGGGGATTACAGTATTTGATTGAATGTAAAACATTAAACATAATCAATGGGGCTTAATGGGAAGGGTCATGGAGTTAAGTAAACGCGTGTTGACACTGTCAGATAATGCAAGTGATGAAAACGTAGACGTAATCCTCTTCAGGCTCAGCCCGAGATGTAAATAGTAAAGATGATCTAACGTCGGTACTGGTTGTTGATTGCTGGTATCAAAGCTAACGATTTCCTTCTCCCTTTTTTTTCTCTCTCTCTCTCTCTCTCTCTGTCTCTCTCTCTCCCTCCCTCTTTCTCTATCTGCCCCCTTCGCTCTCTCTCCCCCTCTTTCCCCCTCTCTCGCTCTGCCTCTTACTCTTGTAGATATGGAGGACAGAGCGAGTGCAAGCTCTTGGGGAAACGGAAGCCGCGCTTCAAAGGTACGTCTCAAATTCTATTTTGTCACCGTGGAATATTGCCGTTTGAACCCTAATGACACAGAATGCCGTTATTCCAAAGTCATTACAGCGAGACGTGACATCATCCTCCTCCTGGTTGTTGTCTGAGGCATAGTTATAAATAGACATAAAAAAGAAAAAAGACAAAGTGGGCTACATAGAATGAAGAGTATTACCGTGGTATTACCTTGGCGGTAAATACCACAGACAAACAGTGAGCTGGGGCTCCAGAGCCTATTGCCTGGCTCTCGGAGGCTGACGACGCCACCGCGGCCTCCCTCCCGGCAGCCGGAGAGGCCATCTGAGGTAAGCCAAGGGACGCCACCACACTCGTCAGGGCTCAGCTGTGAGAAGGAGCGTCAAGGACATGCCAGGGCATGTTCCTCCTATAGACACCCCCCGTGTAAACCAGGCTTAATGACGGGAGGAAGGCTATGGTCCATTAAGACAAAGATTTGAATATGCTAACGGGGGGTGGGTAGCGGCCTAGCGGACGAGTGATCTTCCACGCTTAGGATGATGGAGGGGTCGCCCTGGGGAGCGTGGCGGTGCCGCGCCCCCCCCGCCGTCCCCACGCCACATCTGGATGAGAAGAAAGCACTTCCTGTCTCTTTGTCATCGAAGACATACAGCTTCTGTACTCTTTCCAGTGGCGTAGCGCTCGCTTTTAGCCAAATTGACGCTTTTCCCAAACCCACGAAGGTTGTTCGCACGGCGATGACCTAACAGCGCTTAGCCGACGCCCCCACATGCCTAGGACCCCTTCGAGGATGACACCCGAGGCGGTTTGCGACGGGATCGCCGGACTCACGTGCGGGTCCACCTCTTTGTTTCAGAGTTACGTGGACGGTTCACAGTACCCTCACATGGCCAGCAGGGACCTGGGCTCGCACGACAACATCTCCCCTCCCTACGTCAACTCCAGACTAGCAGGTGAGTCTGGGAGACCACAGCCCTCCTTCAGCGGATGTTGCTTGTGGGGGGATGGGGGGCGGGGGGGGGGTCACCTCAGTCTGTGTGCGTGTGTTTAGTCTGATACGCGTTTCTTTGACAAAGCAGCAGCGTTTTCCTCTCGTCTCCACTTCGGCCAACGTGTTTATTCACCTGAAGTACCAAACAAGTTACGCGCTCGACTAGCCCCAGAGAAGCCGTGACATACACACACTATATGCCGTTTGCGTCAGGGGGGGGGAGAGAAAGGACGAGCGGGGAGAGCGACCAATCGGGATGTTTTCATCGTTTTATTGACCGTCGGTTCATGTCAACGCGCTCCCCCCCCCACCCCCCCCGCGCGTGACTGGGAGTGTGTTAGCTCGATCTACAGCCACACTGTAAAAGTCACCCGGGTCACATAGCGTGTCATCCCTCTCATCCCCCCCCCACCACCTTACCACTGGCATGTGAGCGACCTCTCGGTTGACTAGGGCGGTAAAGGGACGCGAGCGAGAAGGCATCGGGCGCTGCTCACTTACCCATGCTGCCCCTCGGCGCCCTCGACTCCTCCCCCCTCCCGCCGCCAGTGGTGAGCAAATGGCCACTGACACAGATAATCTCCTCGCGACATGGCAGTCGGAGCCTAACGAGGTCTGACTGGCTCCGCTCAGAGTTGCCCCGGCTTCCGGCGCTTTCTCTCTCCCCGCTCCCGCCGCCCCGGCGTCTTCCCGTTAAATGATACATGACATTTTGGAAGCCACTCGCGGTGTGTTGAGAGTATAGCTGGTTTTACAAGGGGAGTGCGCACACCTCTCCCTCGCCTCTTTGCTAACGCTAACGCTAATCCTTGCTAACCCTTGCTAACCGTTGCTAACGCCGTTCCGCTATACCTCAGGCCCATTCACACACTTGATAGCGGAATACAACACGACGTATAACACGGAGGTCGAGGTCCAAGCGTTTGCCGGAGGCTTCCGCCGAGGTACTCTGCGGTAGACAAGCCAGGGGGTGGGGTGGGGGAGAGAGGAGTCCTTCTCTCTCTGTGCTAAGGAGAGGAGGTGACAGCAGCGGGGCACTCAAGTGGAAAAGACTCCATCCTGGATTATTTACGCAGCCAGATGCTTCAGAAATGACAGAATCTGCAGCAGCCTGGCGCCCTGATATTCTGCAAACTGACAGGATATCCTAGTCGGGACCTTCAGACCAGATCTGGCTCGCCGTGGAGCACTGCTCCGATTAGATAGCGAAAGTAAGATTCGTTCTTATGTTTTTGCAGCCAATCGAAGGTTTTGGGTTGGGCCAATCAGAAAGTTCTTAGCGCTAAGTGTATCTCCGGCCCAGACTGTCCGTCGCTCCCGTACTTCTGAGGACGTCTGGGTAACAAAGACGCGGGGACTACAAACGCACGTGCTCGCCGTGCTCTCCACTGAAACGCCGGATCAAAAAAGTGCGGGTCTTTGAAGCCCCAAAATGGGAGGGAAAAACGGGGGCGGGGGGGGTGGGGGAAATATGGGGTTTTGTGAAGCTGAAGAAATGTCCTTCCCATCTGTTGGTCACTTTGTTTCGGGAGCAAATGAAAAGCTTTGGCATCGGCGCCGCCCGCTCCCAATGGCACGCACCGTCGAGCCGTCGAAGCAAAGCGAAACGGAGCAACAGGTCGGCGCTCGGGAATCAACAAACGGCGAGAGCGGGGGAGGGAGGGTGGGGGAGGAGGACGGGGACAGGGTGAGGTGCGTGTGGAAAGTGTATGCAAAAAAATTTTTTTGCATACACATTTTGTGTGTTTTTGTGTGTGCGAGGCTTACAAACACACAAACACACACATACACACACACACCTCACACTCCCCGTTCTCCCCGTCCCTCTGTGGGGAGAAGAGAAAAGGGGAGAACGCGATCTAATATCGCCCGCGCCTCATCTTGCACCCCGACGCCTCCATTTCCAGTACTAATGATAACATTAAGGGAGGTAGACAGGGGAGGAATTTGGAGTGCCAACCTCACTAGCAGATTTGCTGCCGAGCGAGTGGGCGGGGGGGGAGAGGGAGCCCGCTGACGGGGAGAGCCACAGAAGCCTGTCCCATCCATCCCGACAGCATCATTACGGGGAGGGTGCCTTCTCCCATTCCCACAGACATAACTTTGCAGATTACGGTGACATCCTTTAAATAATCAGCGAGGGGATTTGTGTCATATCCCAGGCCCGGGCAGATTAATCCGCACAGGCAGCCCCCCTCACCACCCCCCCCCTCCACCACCACCCCTGACTGGTGCTACCTCCACTCTGTAGCCTCCCACAGCCTCCCAGCTCTCAGCCCCAAGCCTCTAGCCCTCAGCTCCCTTTCCCCTCCGCTCTCCTGCCCTCCAACCCCACGGCGTCCGGTCCTCAGCCCCCCAGTCCTCCAGTTTTGAACCCCCCCCCCGCCCCCAGCCTCCAGTAGCCTCCACGCCTCCCGGGGCTCGCCAGCTCCAGAGTGACATTTCACACCTCTCTTCCAGTGTTCCCCCTCTACCTCCTCCTCCCCCTGGCTGGACCCCCACCTTCAGGTAGACGGTGAGCCGGGCGCAGGCGTGACCGGACCGTGAGCGCCCTGGAGGAGTCATTTACCATAGAGAGGCGTCTGTTTTCGTCCACGGGAGTCGAGGCGGAAGGGATTCCTCCGCCGTGGCCGTGGACCGTAGAAGTAGAGAAGGGCCACGGAGGGGGCGGAGCCTAGGCTGGAGAGTGACCTTGAGTCTGGAGAGAGTGGAAAAAGAGTGGGATGAATAGTAGTCGATGGTTCTGAATTCTGGGGTCTGTTTGAGGTATACACTGTGTGTGTGTCTGTGTGCGCGTGCGTTAAGCTCGGTTTGCCAAGCAGGTGCAAGCGCAGTGCAACTAACAAAGGACTCCCTAACTGTCACAGACATGGCAAATGAACCGCAGGGAAACTTCTCGACTTGTAAGCAAGTTTGCTCGCGCGCCGCAGCCCTAGTTAAGAAGCGGCTCCTTTTTGCATCTGATTCATGTTGTTTGCCGCGAGTCTACTTTATTTTCCTGTTCATTCAGCAAGCCATTTTTTCCCCGCCGTTGGCTATTTGTTTGGATTTGGCGAATCTGCTGACAAACATGGCACCGGCAGACGACGCTATCACATTAGTCAAAGTCGTCTACGAGTGCAAAGTAATTTCGAGGCTAATATTGTTTGTTTTGTTCTTTCGATTGGGTGAAACGTGCCGGTAGACGACGCGCGGTGAAACCCGATATGCGCTCGATTGAATGTTCGAATGGGGACGTCTTCTCTGTCACGTCGTGTCTGAGGAGAGAAGTAGTGTGTGTGTGTGTGTGTGTGTGTGTGTGTGTGTGTGTGCTTGCCGTCAGCCTGGTGCAGGTGTACAGGTACAGGTGCCTGACTGCGTGAACCCGCCTGTCTGAATGCTTCCTTTTGAAATATGACCCTCCCTCCCCTGACACAGGTGGCTCAGTCACTAGCTTGTCTGCTGGAGGAACCCGGAGCCCCCCCCTGCCCCCCCTCCTCCCCCTTTTCTCTCCCTCCTCCCCCCTTCCCACCATCCCTCTCCACACCTCCTCATCCCTTCTCAAAATACCACCCCCACACGCTCTTTTTCACCCTCCCTCTGCTCCCTCCCCCCTCCTCTCATCTTATCCCCCTCCGGAGCGAGCCCGTCCCTTCGTCACCTCCAACTAACCTAATTAACGAGCGCTGGCGGAGAGGCTACCCCCCCCCCGCGCCGGGGGCCGCTCCGTCCATCTCACCTCCTGCTGTCCTGCTGGAGCTCCGGAGCGAGGAGGGGCCACTCGTCCACTCCTCCGCCCAGCCCCGACCCCCTTCGCTCCGCGGGCACGGGCAGTGCCAAGGTCGCACCCACTGTCCGCTGCTGGCTATGCCCGGAATAAATAAGCAGGGCGTCGAAGTGGGGGTAATGGTTGGGGTGGGGAGGGGGTTAGGTAGCGGGGGTAATGTAGGCTACTCCCCCCTCCCTCCCTCCCCCTCCCTCCCCCCCCCTCGGAGTAACCTCGGCTGGCGGAATCTCTGATCTCCATTTACCCCCCAGGGAGAGAGGGGTCACGGAGGATGACCCTCTCTTTATCATACCATTAGACACAGGAATGACTCGACAAAGCCTGCGCCGGACCCCACTGCCTCCAGTCCGTCATAGTCAGGCTCCATATCTGAGAGCGGTTTGTTTTGTTCCAAGAACAGATTCATTACATCCTAATTTCTCACTCTGGCCCATATTTTCTTTTTTTTGTTGTCGTGTCAATCAAGTCGTCCCTTAAACTTGTCTGAAAGGAAATATGAAGCGTATATTTATTTCATTCCTTTCTTCATCACAACCGTATATTTATTTCATCGGTTCGCTGTTCCTCTGTACATGCGAAGGGCCATCTGTTTGTATCAGGGTGCGTGGGGCTGGTGTGACAGCAGGGATGTGGAAGAAGACATTAGAAAAATCTAGAAGCATCCATTCCATCATTCCTTTCCTGTGAGGGAAAGAGATGCCGATTGGTGGACGGATCTCGGAGGCCACGCCCCCAAATCGCTGTTCCAAGCTTCACCCAGCACTGCCTCGAAACACCTGGCAACTGATCCACACACACACAGTTCTAGATTCATTCATTCATTTACTATCCCTCCATTCAGCCAATTATTCATTCTTCTTCTTGCGTTTGTCGGTCGGTTCATCGTTTCTTTCTCTGTCGGATGGAGCAGTGCCTAGGTGTCCAGAGTTTGGAGGTTAGGATCAGTGTGTGTTTCCTCTCTGAGTGGTTGTCAGCTAGTCAGCTGGACTAGAGCATCCTAAAGGGTGAACACGCAGCTACGCTCTGTCTGTTTACTGGAAGAGTCAGGGAGATAGAGAGACATAGAGAGAGAGAGAGAGAGAGAGAGAGAGAGATAGAGAGAGGTGGGGGAAAAAATCTGTGTGTTTTTGTTACAGAGCGTGTGTGTGTGTGTGTGTGACACCAGAGTGCTTGCATGAGAGCGAGACGTGGAAATGAGTGATGGAGAGAATGTGTGTGAGGGAGAGAGATAGAGAGAGAGGGAGAGAAGGGGGAAAAAAAGGAGTAGGGGGAGTTAGTGAGAGGGGAGGGTCCCGAGGAGCAACGGAAGGATGGGGGAGGGAGCGCAGGACACGGCCGGGCCAGGCCGGGCTTGGGGGGTTAGAGGGGGAAGGAGGGGTTAGGAGGGGGCGGGGGGCGGGGGCTGATAGAGACGTCAGCACGGGCCCCGGCCGACAGGAAAAGCGAGAGAGCGAGAGAGGTATGACGGGAGAGAGAGAGAGAGAGAGAGAGAGAGAGAGAGAGGGATAGAGAAAGAGAGAGAGAGAGAGAGAGGGAGAGAGAGAGAGAGAGAGAGAGAGAGGGAGAGTGAGAGAGAGGTGAGAGAGAGAGAGAGAGAGGGGAGAGTGCAGAGTAGGGAGCGAGAGAGAGGAGTGAGAGAGAGAGAGAGAGAGTGAGAGAGAGAATAGAGAGAGAGTGAGAGGAGAGCTCCAGATGAGGCCTCTTGGGAGCGGGGCCGGGTCATTCATGTACGACCATGTGTATGTGTCTGACAGACTGTGAAATGGTGCGGTGTGGCGCGGCTGCTCCGCACCTGGGCCCTTCAGCGCTGATTGATTGGTTTGGTCATGTGTAATGGTCCCATCTGCCGTGTGTTGTTTTTCTGTTTTACTTATAAACACTGTTCCCAGAGGCTGAGGCGAGATGAACTGTATTTTGTCATTTTTCCCCCTTCAAAAAGAGGGAAAGTACACAACAACAAAAAAACTGAGAGAGAAAAAGGGGGGGATGAGGTGATAAAAAAAGGGAAAAGGAGCGTAAAACCTCGAGCCAGTATCGCTGGAGACGGCTCCCTGTCCTCTTCAGTGGCAGACGTGTGTTTTCAGGGGGTCGTGTGTTTTTTTTGGGGTGTTTTTTTTTGGGTGTGTTTCTTGACGGTGTTGTTCTGGTGAGCTACTGCTTGCTTTTTTTTTAATGAGGAATAAAAATCACAGTGAAGTGTTTGGCACATATCTGCATAATGACTTTTATTGCAGAGAGGAGTTTTCTGTAACAGAGCCAATACTTAATTAAAGCTGCTGACATCATGGTGTTATAATTAAGCCTGGCATTAATTAAGCAGGAATAACGATGGGGACTGAAATGTGGGGAGTTGGTTCGTTAGTGTTTTGGGGTTAAGTCTTAAATGGACTCTTTGACAATGGCTATTTTAAGTGCTCGGACTGCAGCGAATGTGAATAGGTGGCAGTAACTTGGCGGGGAAAGAGGAGAAAAAGTTTACTTTCGGCGGAATCCATTTTGTAAACGCTGATCGGATCCACGCATTCTGATAGCTAATTACGCATCGGAGAGCATCGACAGCTGCATTCATCATCATAAAATGTAATAATTAATGACATTCCAACAAAGAAAAATATGTAAATGAGAGCTCATTAGCATTTTCATATTCAGCTTCGATAATGCTTTTGCTGACAAGGTTGTAATTAATGAAAATTCATGTCGCAGTCGGGAGATTGGATCGCCTTCATTCCGCTCACAATTCCCAAATGCTAGCATTATGGAAAATGAGGAGTGCTGCCAACTTTTCGGGGGGGAGAAAAAAACAAGCTAAAAGCACCAAATGCAAATGAGCTCCTGGCATGGTGGTGTGTGTACTTAACCCTTGGGGGTCTGCCCAAACCTGGCTCAGAATAAGAATTCCCGGCTCCTTTTTCCCCCTTTCCCCCCCCAAAATTAGCCCCTTCGTAACCAAGCACCGCACACACCTGCACCTATGTTACGCGCGGGGCCGTGCTTCCAGCCAAGATTTGTTCAATCTTCTAACGAACGGACGAATAAATAATCAGCGTGCCGTTTGGACGGGAGGGTGTGTAGTCTACGGCGGGCCGACGTGGGTACAGATCCTTTGTGTTTCCTCTCAGAGAAGGAGAGAGAGACAGTAACGGGAGTAACCGCGAGGGATGGTGGCCGAGCGTCGGGGGAAACGCCGCGAGGTGCGGGCACACCTGTCTGGGCGAGCGCCGGCGGCCCGCCTCACGGCGAGGATTGGAGACGGGGGGGGAGAAGCGGCGGCTGTGGTTTCAGAGAGAGAGAGAGAGAGAGAGCACGCTGCCGTGAGGACGCTGCCGTGAGGACGGGGGGGGGGAAGTGTGACCCGCCTTCCTCTCCCGGGGTTACGGCGACTCTCACAAAGACGCCGGCGCTGCACCCAGAATAGAATCCTCCCCATATGTTCTCACCGCGCGTCCCACACAGGCGACTCACAACAGCGCCGTTACCGTAGCGACGTCCACTCGCAGCGTCACGTCGGTTCGTTTTATCGTTGTTCTCGGCTTGTGCTTGATAGTCTGAATACTTGTTTTTTACTTGAATTTTGTTTTTTAAGGGACAACTCTTTTATTTTTGTCACTTGGGTTCAATAGACAAGTGGGTTTTGTCACCCAGACTTCTACCCTGGTGTCACATGCAGGAAGGGGACATACTTCAACACACCTGTACACTTGATTGTCTTCTAGGGGCTTTCCAAGGTGACACAAAATCATCCAGAAAATATCAGAAGACCGAAAGATCTATATATATACATATTTAAAAAAAGATTGTCACTGAAATAACAAGACGCAAAAATCCCCCATTCTACCGTAGGTGAAATTTGACATTAATAGACACACACACACACGTCTACTATCCTATCTTGTCCTAGAAAGGTCTTGTGCTGCAATGGGAAGTTTAATCCATGTCAGGATAGAAACTAGAGGGGAATTTGACAAAAGCGAAAAGTGGATTTAGTGAAAGCAGGGACCACTGAATACAGAGGAAACGGTTAATCCATACAAACCAAAGATTACAGATAAGTGCTTTGTTTTATAACCTCAGTATAATCCTGAAACTCTTGTGTTGCATTTATGCTTTGTGTCATCAAAGTTTTACTCAAGCACATCTCGATCGTGGAGATCAGAACTTGAAATCTCCAGCCTTGGTCTTTAATCTTCTCACAAAATATATCTCCCACTACAAGGTTGAGCATCTACTACAGTTTTGTGACGACAGTATTTAAACGAATATAATAATACAATACGAGCAGAAAATAAAGTAATGCTATAGGATTTACACGGTTAAACATATTTGTATATTGACCCAACAAAACAACTCAAATATAATCATTTGATCAACGATGACCTCTCTGCCTTCTTGGTCTGCAGGGACTGGCATTGTGCACATCGCTCCACCCACCTCCCCCCCCCCGGCACTCTCCCCCTCCCTCCTTCACCTTGCTCTGCCTCTCTCCACCCCCCCACCCCCACCCTCCGCTCCGGTAATCCTGGCTGGCCCAGATTGCGGGAGGCCCGTGGGCCACTCTTCTTCTTCTGCGAGGCCGTTCGTCCACCCCGGTCCGCTCCAGTCCGTACCGGGCCGCGCACACACACACACACCACACACACACACACACACACACAGAGAGAGAGCACGCATGGCTGACCCGTCCCTGCTACAAACCGGGGGCCAGCCCGAGCCCTTTACCAGAGTTGGCAAAAACAAATTGCCCGATAAACAAAGCTCCTCTCCTAGATTATCTCTAAACCTCTTTTGTTGTGTGTCGTTTGCGTCTGTCTGGACCGGCCTGGGCACAGCTACTCTGGCTGTTGGACGCTGTGTGTGTGTGTATGGGGGCTGTGTGTGTGTGTGTGTGTGTGGGGGCGCTGTGGCAGCGAGGGGCACGGGTGGCACAAGCTCCCCTAAAACACACGGTGAGCACACGGCGATGCCAGTCTGAGCGAGACAGAGTAAGAAAGAGAGAGAGAGAGTGCGTGTGTGTATGAGAGTGTGTGTGTGTGTGTGTTAGAGAGCTTCCAAGTGTGTGCTCCCGGTATTATTGTGTAACGCTGCCCTACTGCCAGCCAAAAGAAACACAGCAACGTCCACACATCACCGCCGCCCCTCTCCAACATGGCAGCGACTTGCAGGGCAGATGCTGTCCATCCTAAGAACATGTTCAAACAGAGGAGGAATTTCACATATTTTAGCATAAAAATTGTTAGCATTTGAGGTACAGGATTTATTTAATTTTCCTTTTGAATTTTAGCTCCCCTCCCCAAAAATCGTATTATTTATTGTCGATATTTACATGTATTAAATCAAGATTTTGGATATTGGATTTATTACTATTATCCTAGAATAGTGTGGGTGCGACATCATACACAAATGCCTCAGTACTCCCAAACAGTTTGGTGCACACGCGCAACCCAGACCCAAATATATTTGTCACAACGTAATTTCCCCTGATAACTCTGTAACACACATTTATATAATTCCTCTCACCGACACCTTCGCCGTGGAGCGCACGCCCGCGCGCAAGAGACGGGCACGGGTGGAACAAAAGAAAGTTTATCCCCAGCGAAATGCAGTCGTCTTTAGCGACGGCCCTGGCATACAGATTTCTCGGTGCGAAATGTTGGCAGGAGACCGAGGGAGGGAGGGGAGGAGTGCCCCCTGGGCATTGCCAGTGTGCCGTTGCCCCTCTGCAGCATGGCAGCCTGGCTCTCTTTGTTGTGTGCCCAGCCCAGAGTCTTCCACGCCCAGCGCCAGTGTTCTGGAGGGGGGGGAGATGCCCGTATGCAATTCTCTGTACTGGTACACTGCGGGTACATGAGGGGTGTACCAGGGGTTCGGTTCGCTGTACCCTGACGTTGGCGGACACACACACACACACACCTCTGCCCTCGATTGCTACTTCTTTTAGCAGAGTGACTCGCTGTTAGCTGAGGCTCAGTGGAACTAGCTGTCTTTCCCCCTCTCTAGGTCTGGTTCCCTCCCCCCCCCTTCCCCCCCCCTCGCCTCACCCCTCCCTTGGTTTGGGAGCTGGCATTGCCCCAGACCCCCGCCCGCCCTACTGGCCTGACTCCAAGGCTACTTCTTTTAATAAAGAGAGGCCTTTGAAGAGTCGTTGCGAATAACGACGCATTTACCGCCGCGGCGCTCGCTAGCGCTGCCAACTTTCTGTCTTAATCCAAGGGGGCATTTTAAATTGGGGGGTTGGGTTGGGTTGGGAGGGAGGGAGGGGGCAGGGGGGTGGGCGGGCGGGCGAGGGGGTTCGGCATGGCAGCTCGAAGTATTAAAGGCTGCTTCTGTGCCAGTGAGAAGCTCTTCAAATTGGGGTTTTAAACCCTTCCAAGGAGAGGTGGGGGATTTGCGCGCGAGGGGAAAATCCCCCAAGACAACAACAGTTTTGTATGGATGCGAAACTTAATTAATATTCCCCTTAAGGATAAATACTTTTAGAAAAATTCCGTCTGGCGTCTCTCTCTCTTTGTCTAATTCCTGGTTGTAATATTGCTCGGCATGATTCAGCGTTATAAATAATGTGTCTCTCATCTGTAATGTACGGTGATTTATCATGTCGCCGCGGCGAACTGCTGTGTGTAGGGAACTTCTCGCGAACGGCTTAGGAGAGTGGGGTGGATGAGGAGCGTGGCAGTCGGGCTTGGTGCTCTCGTCGAGGGACTGGGTTTTGTGCTGTAGCGATTTGTCTTTTCTTTTTCTTTTCTTCTGCTTTTTTCGTAGGTATCGGGTACTAGGTCGCCTTGTGGTCGCTGTTTATTCTCTTCCCCTTGCGAGGTTTTTCGGAAATTAGTGGGTTAGGCCGACTTTTGTGTGTGACCTAGAGCGCTTTTCGCGATGACCTCTCTTCAAACTCGTCTTCGCGGAGAGCACGACTGTGTCCATCCTGCAACGGGGCCTCCCGCGTCTGCGTAGGCGCTCGGTGAAGTGTGCTTACAAGCAAAAGACCCTCGGAACTAGAGGTCTAGGGTCGAGTGGAGGGACACGCAGGCGAGAGCCCGCCGGAGTGGGATGTCTATCTGCCGGGGCGCCATGGGGAGAAGGGAACCGAATTGTGTTGAGGTTGGTTGTGTGTGTGCGAGAGAGCCAGCAGATAGTGTGTGTTGTGGTTGCGCGTGGTGTCTCATGTGTGTGTGTGCGTGTGCATGCATGCTTGTGTGTGTGTGGCACCGAGCTCTCGTTGTGATTGTGGTCTGCTCTAAATTGAACAAGCTCGTTCGCCACGAACAGATGTTCCTGTTTCGGCTGGTGTAAAGCTGTTTAGGTAAGCGGTAAGAGAGAGCAGTAGGGGTGATAGCATTATCGAGAGCGGGTCCTTTTCGGCCCACCTCCGGCGGCCGGGAGTAGATGAGAGGCTGTTTATCTAGTGGGATAAGAAAGGAAAAGCAAGAGGCGAGAGGAGCCACATAAGATGATTGCGTAGAGTCAGGTAAGGAGAGCAGCAGAGACAGGAGTATGAGGCGAGGACGAGAGCGACGAGAGAAAGAGAGCGAGAGAGAACCAACGAGAGGAGAGAGACAACGATGAGAGAGAGCGAGAGACGAGAGAAGAGAGAGAGAGAGAGAGCGAGAGAGGAGAGAGAGAAGGAGAGAGTAGAGAGAGATGCAAAGAGAGAGAGAGGAGAGAGCGAGCGAATAGAGAGACGAGAGCGAGAGACGAGAGAGAGAGAAAGCAGACGAGAGAAAGAGAGAGGTGAGGCCAGAGAGACAGTGTTGGCGAGAGAGAGAGCAGAGGAAAGAGAGAGAGAAGAGACGAGAGAGAGAGAGCGAGAGAGAGAGAGAGAGAGAGAGAAGAGAGAAGAGAGAGAGAGAGAGAGCGAGGAAAGAGAGACGAAAGAGAGAGAGAGAAAGAGCGCGATAGCGCGTCGCGAGGATCAGCTATTAGCACATCACCCACAAGGACCGGTCGTTCATCAGCGGGTACGCGTCTCGTTTGGTGTGTCATCGCGTCGCCTAACAGTGTCCACCAATGGTGATCACGACGATGAAGCCTCGTGTATTCTGCGGGGAGATGTTTGTTATTAGTATCGCAGGCACGTTTGGTTTTATTGATTCGGTTTTTTTTGGTCGCACGGACAATGCTGTTCTTTGTGGACGCTCGAGCAGAGAGGCGGAGGGGCCGGTGGGGGCACGTGCATGGCAGTGCCAGGACAGAGGACACACACACACACGTACCCATCAACCCAATCAAACACACGTAAACACACGCATACACACACATACCCATAAACCCCACACAGACAGATATTGTACTCACACACACACACATACCCATCAACCCAATCGGACACACGTACACACACGTAAACACACATACACGCATAAACCCTACACACACACACACACAGGCGGGAGCAGGATGGCACGTGCAGGTGTGTGGGATGGTTGTGGTCGAGGAGGGGGGCGGGTGGAGGGGGCGGCTGGAGGGGGCGGCTCCCCAGGACCATGGCCTTCGACAGGGAACCTCCAGTCCTGGACTGACTAGCAGTGGGTGGACAAGTTAGGGGTCATCAACTCTGGCTGTGACACACACAGACACACACAGACACACACACAGACACACTCACAGACACACACAGACACAGACACACACACACAGACACACACAGACACACACAGACACAGACACACAGACACACACACACAGACACACAGACACACAGACACACAGACACACATGCACATACACAGACACACTCACACACACAGACACACACAGACAGACACACACACAGACACACACACACACACACACAGACTTGCGATGGTTCCGAAAGCAGGGCAGTGGTAGGGGCGTCCCTCCCAGGCAAATCACTCCTGTTTCGCCTCCCTCCGTCCGTCCAATGCGGTTAGCGTGCTGCCCTGTTGAGGAGAGGAGAAATAGCGTGTGTGTGTGTGTGTGTGTGTGTATCGTGTAATGCCTTTGTACGCGTAACACAGGCAAGTGTTGGGTTCGTGTTACACTCATTATCTTCCTACAGCTGTTTATCTTTTTCTTTTTTTTTCTCCTTCCTTCTTCCCGCCCTCCTACCCTACTCCCCCCTCCCCCCTCCCCCTCCTCCTCGCCAGCAGCCATCGCGGGCCCAGACTGAGGTGTCGGAAACCGTTCATTATAATTTGTGACCTTGCTTCTTTGAACGTACGGCCCCCCCCGCTGCGTGTTTCCCTCTCGTTTTCCGCGCGTGTGTGTTTTATTTTCCTTCAGTCGAGCTTTCAGGCAATAAACATGGGGATATTGGCATTCTGGCCCAGCGGAGAGCAGTCTGAAATTACCACAGCCTCGTATCAGCCACCACAATTAGAATGATGGAGTTATGATTCAATTAGAGTGGATGGAGGTGTAAGAACTCGGGTTGAGTTGACTTAAGTGGCTGTGTCAACAGTTTATCAGTCTGCATCGTTAATGACCCTGGCAAGGAGCAATGGGAGATCCGGGTCTGAGGCGGTTAGGATTTCTCTGGTGTTTCTTTACACGTATGGACACACACACTCACGCACACACGTGTACGCACGCGCTCCAAAAACGATTACGCTCTCGCGCACGCACTCGCGCGGTCAACGGGAGGAGAGTAGTAGATAGAGAGATGGAGAGATGGAGGGATGGAGGGATGGAGGGATGAGAGGGATGGAGGGATGAGAGGGGGATGGAGAGATGGAGGGATGGAGAGGAGGGATGAGAGAGGAGGGATGGAGGGATGGAGGGATGGAGAGATGGAGGGATGGAGAGATGGAGGGATGGAGAGATGGAGAGATGGAGGGATGGAGGGATGGAGAGGGATGGAGGGATGGAGGGATGGAGGGATGGAGGGATGGAGGGATGGAGAGATGGAGGGATGGAGAGATGGAGGGATGGAGAGATGGAGGGACGGCTGTTTCCTCTGGTGCACCTCTGGGGGACATGGGTTGGCAGAATCGTTCTTTTGAGCGTGTTACGTAACCCGGGCCCTCCGCTATGACACGGTGTCAAGAAAATCCTGTTAGCCCCATCTCCACCCCCCCCCCTCCCTCCTCAGCACCAGTCAGGTCTCCGGGGTCCCCGTTCGCCCCCCCCCATTCGCGGCTCGAATCAGGGACGTTAGAGAGCCTGTCTGCGTGCACACTGGTAACAAACCAATTAACCCAAACAGATAGCATTCGTTTCTCCAGTGCTCCCAGTGCTACGACTCTTTGTAGCGATGTAAGTGATGCCCTAACCCACCCACCCACCCTCACACACACACACCCACCCTCACACACACACCCACCCTCACACACACACACACACACACACTCACACACAGTCATTCAGTCACGGCCACATTTTCTTTAGGGTTCGTCCTGAACAGAAATCCCTCTATTCATCATTTCCTCGTTGCCATTGTGCCGATTTGAGAGTCGGCCGCCGTTATGAAACGGGGGCCGTCGGTCACGCCAAGTCGGCGGGGTCGTTTTGTTGTCGTCGGCGACGGGACGTGGTGGTCATCGCCGGGATGGTCGTGTCTGTCATCGTGATTCTCATTAGGAGGAGTGGAGAGCTACACCCTCGGCATCAGCGTCCTCCTCGCCCAGGGCTGGAGAGTGTGTTTGATCTGACGTGCCGGACCTGTGATCCTGGCCAGGCTTAGTCAGGGGTGGGGGAGGGGATGGAGGGAGGGAGGAGGGGGGGAGGGAGGGCAGCGTTAGATGGATAGGAGATTACTCTTTTCTGTCGCTCCAGGTTCGACCCCCCCCCCTCCCCCCGGCTGAGCCCTGCCAATATCCACAGGAGAGATTCTCGAGGTATTTAAAGTGTCATTACGCGCTACGGCTTACAGAGACAGGCGACTTCTTTATCAGATGAGGTTTTTCCACGTGTTCCCTGGCACTGGGAGGGGCGGTGTGTGTGTGTGTGTGTGTGTGTGGGGAGGTCGGGAGGGATCTAGTTTAAATACAGTTACCTAACCCTGTTGTTTACGTGACTCGCTTGCCTGAAATCGAAACATTTGCGCGCTCGGTCCGGTCCGGTAAGGACTCGAAGGTCCTCCTCACACGGGTGAGGGAGGAAGTGACGTAGACGAGTCCCGCCGAGCCAGACGGCACATCCGGAGCGGGTAGACGTCTGAGAGAGGCGAGGCGGAGGGCCCCAGACGAGCTTCGAAAGGGAAAGAATCCCAAACGAGAGCCAAACACCTTAATTGTGATGCATTTCCTGAGCCTCTCTCTTCCATTGCGGGCGCTGCACCACTGCCATATGGCGTACTATGGAACATTTAACTTGTCAGATATAATGGATTGTCCTGGAAGCAGATTTTTTCCGCTCCGAGCGCTCGCCGCGCCTCCCCGGCGTTTCGGGGGGCTGCGGCGGCGGCGGCGGCGGCGGCGGCCGCGGGCGGCGTGATGGGAGGAGACGCACAGTCGATTCCCCCTCCAGACGTTGACCTATACGCCACCTCGCCTCGCCCCGATCCGCGCGGGCCGTCGCCGCCGTCGCACCGTGGCGCCCAGATTAGAAGCTGTCAACGGTCTGGTCTGGTTTGTGTCTGTCAGAGATCCTCGGTGTGTTTGCGTGGGTGTGTGTGTGAGGAGGGGAGGGGAGGAGAGGCGGGGAGGGGAGTGGAGGAGAGGAGGGTGCAGGAGAGATGGGGAAGAGAGGAGGAGAGGAGAGTGCAGGAGAGATGGGGAGGGGAGTGGAGGAGAGGAGGAGCTGGTGCCTGCCTGTTTGTTTAGGTCTGGAGTGGACATGAGTTTTGGTTGATTTTGGGAGCATATGCAAAAATGCTTTGGAAAGGAGAAAATTGTTGAGTATATGATTTAAACAATTTAAATAAGAAATAAGCCTCTCCACGAGGTCATTTCATAAAAACTATTTATTAATTGAATTTGCATAAAATGGGCCATATCGTAATATCGATATTGTTATCAGGATATGAAAGGATCTATGTCAGGATATGAGATTTAGTTCATATCGCACAGCCCTATTGGCATAGATATGACACCCCCACCCCCACAAAGAAAATACTATAAAAAATAACACTATAATAATACTGCTATATATAATATAATATATATACATATCCTCCCATCTTAAAGAAAAAAGGGCTGGAATTCCAGTTGGTTTACATTGTGGTGGTGTGGTGGAGCCCCCCTCCTGCCTTGAGATTGGCCTAATCAACGCTGGCTGCCAAGCCTGTGAACCGAGGAGGACGAGGACGAGCCTGAGTGCCTGCCTCCACCTGGCGAGGCCCCGTGCCAGGACCCAGGACAGCTACCCCAGGCTCCTGCTTTCTGCCCCCCTCTGCTCCTACCCCCTAGACCCCCCGCCCCACCACCACTTCCTCCAGCCTCGCTTCCAACCCCCTCTCCCCCGCCGTCTCATTCAATCCCCCCCCGTTCCCCCCCCGTTGTCCTCCTCTCTGCAATCCCCCCCACCACCCGTGGACTGCCAACACTAACACACACACACACACACACACACACACCACAACTACAATTGGTCCCCGGTGTCCTTGGGGTGGGCGGTGGTGGAGGAGGAGGGCAGTGCTGGCAAGCCAACAATGTAGAGGGTGGGAGGGGAGACTGGTGACCACCTATCAGAGAACACCCCCCCCCCTTCCTTTTCCCCCTCTCAATAGAGCTGTTTTCCCTGGCTTTCCCTCTTCACCCCAAAACCCCCTCGCCACTCTCCACCTCCGAGCATCACAGTAACCCACACTATGCCAGTACTCAGCAATCCGTGGCTTACCGTCAAACATGATCCCATGAAATGTTGCTGACCGTGGTTTCCCATCCACAACCACAGATCGACAGACGGATTGTCATGGATACCTCGATCTCAGCACTGTACCTTACATGGAACACCGGTGTAAACCAGCCTCACATCATATGCCGACAAACCCTCGGCTAGTGTGTATGTTGACCCGCGTGGGCCCCCAAAGCGTCACAAACTGTTTTTTTTGGGGGGGGGGAGGCTAGTGGACGTGGAGGACAGACAGAGGGCCGCGTTGCGCGGCTAGGTTGCGTGGCTAGGTTGCGCGGCTAGGTTGCGCGGCTAGGTTGCGCGGCTAGGTTGCGCGGCTAGGTTGCACGGCTAGGTTTGCGCGGCTAGGTTTGCGCGGCTAGGTTTGCGCGGCTAGGTTTGCGCGGCTAGGTTGCGCGGCTAGGTTGCGCGGCGCCGCCTGCCTGCCTGCCTGCCTGCGCCCCCCAGCAGCTGGAGCCTCCTCTGTCTCCAGCTGTTTCTGACGGATCACCTGCTCCCCCACCAAGCCACCACAGCCTCCTCAACCAGCGCGCCGTAATTATAGGAGACGGGGGAGGGTGGGGGTGGGGGGGGGTGGTATCCATTAGGCTCTCTCCAGAAAAAAACCCTGGGAGTATTTGCATAGAAAACCCAGGGAAAGGTTTTGGTTGGACAGCGTGTTTACTTAGAAAGGTTGGCTTATATGTATTGTCAGAACACCGGGCTCGTTACGAAGCGGTTGACGTAATAACGATGCCGTTTGTTTTTCCCGGGATATTCTTGTGCTTGTCACAGATGCTCGTTAAGCGGGCTCTGTTGGCTTTTGAACAGTCATTGGACGTCCTCTTCCTCAGAGGTTTCCATGTCGCCTCCCCTCCCCACCACCACACACACACACATCACACACACTTCACACAAGCAAGTGGAACTGGTTGGGAAAGACGTGTCGCAAGGCGAGAGAGGAAAACTAGGGAAAGTAGAGCTGAATCAAGTTGTCTCTCAGAATCCACAGGCCTCTCTCAGTAGTAAGCGAGACAAGATGGAACCCGAGACATACTAGGTCCCGGAAAACAGCACGTTAGGACCGTGTCCGAACTGCTGCGTCACCAGCTTCGATTCGTAATGTATTTATGAAGATGAAGGTTTGGAAGTTAGTACAGTACGTGTTACTTAATAAAATCGGCGATGGCCATTAATTGTGGTCGAGTTCAATTGTCTCTGCTCTGCTCGAGCGGGTCTTTCTCTGACAGTGATGGAGGAAGCAATCCAGCCCCCCGCTCCTAATTGTGCCAGCTCTTCACAAAAGACGTTCCAGTAATTGCCTGCGCGTCCCCCTCATCTGAAGTTTAACGCGCTTCGCGAAAAAACAGGTGCTGGACCAAAACGCTCGTCGCCACAGCTGTGCGTGCAGGTATATTGGCTGGCTTCTGCTCCCCCCGCAGCCGATTGGTGGCCCCCCCCTCTCCGCAGTCAAACATGTCATTGTCTCGTCTTTTGAGGTGGGATGAAGTCCGGGGAGGGAAGGACGGACGCGTTAACTACAGGTACTTTCGCCATCAAGCGGAGTCGGGCGGCGTGGGGGGGGGGATCGGTCGCGGCGCCGGCGTGGGAGGACGACAGCGTGACATGTGAGAGACGGGGGAGAAGCTGGATCCGAGTCGGGTTCGGCGAGGTCACGTGACAGGAAGCTCATCACGGCGAGACAGCTCTCAACGGGAGCGGTGATGAGGAGCGGGGGTCACGGCGACCCGCGAGCACCTCCCAGCCCGCCCCCTCCCCCTCCTCCTCCCCCCCTCGCTCGGCAGGTCTCTCCATCTCAGCGGGTGTGAGGGGCTCTAAGGTCCCCTCCCCCTCTCCCCCCCTCTCTCAGACCCCTGCCCCCTTCCACCTGACACATCTTAGGTGGCGTTTCTACCAAACACCCCGTCAGCTGCGTCTCCAGCCTTCCGGAACATTCTCAGCCCGCCGAAAGAACCTTCGGTTTGCTTTAGACTATTTCACCTCCGCTTTACCGAACCTTTATCGCGTTCTATAGCAACGGGAACGAGTGGACGACGCCTGTGTCCTTCTGTCCGGTCTCCTTGGGCGGGGGGGGGTGCGTGTCTCCGTGTCTGGTCGTCGACAGCAGTCACAGTGCGGGGGCGTGTTAGGGGGATGTTCCTCTAGACCGAGGCCTGATTGTGTAGATGCCGTACGACCAGCTGAGGGGCTTCTGTCTCTCCACACCCTGCCTGGAACGCCCCCCTCTCTCTGGAGTGGCAGAGCGGGCCTCTCGCTGCATGCCTGGTCCATACAGAAGGCCTTTCAGGCTACCTCAGCCGGGGTGAGGTTTCAATATCGCTTCAGATCCGTTCTAGACGTTTAGACCCCGAAGAGCAGCAGTTTTAATTGCCTGCAGATGATGGAAAAACCGAAACACGAAATGTCACGATAGACAAGGCTGTTTGCGAAATAGTGTTTTGTTTTTTTGAGGCTGGTGTAAATAAGTTTGAAACACATTCTGGGTTGATCGGAGGATACACGCGGTGCGCGAGCACCCTTCTAGTCAGTTGGGCCAAATGCATGTGTAATAGAATGTATTTGTCTCCGCTAATGTGAAATTTCACACTTTCGCTCACTGTGCAGCATCAAATCCCCCTGGCCCCCCCCTCACCCCCCCCCAAGAATCCAGAGAGACTTTTGTTCAAAATTAGACGTCCTCATCTGTTGACATCACAATGCATAAACACAATTTCCGACTGTAGCATCCCTCTTTTGTTTGTGCTACAGCTAAATTGTGTTATATCAATAATAGCTCTCAGTGAGATTCTGGTGTCTTAAGTACTCCTGAATGTTGTCATAAAAGATTTTTCTGTATGGTTTTGTCTCACGAGCGTAATTTCCAATGTTTTTCATTTGTTATGGCTTTAGTGGCGGCAAAACAAACGTGTAATACGTTGTGTATGTTTCCAACGGCTATTGTGTCCCGTGCATTGTGACAGTGTTGCCCAAATCCTTAAGACAAAAGCAATGAAAGCAAAAAATGAAAGAATGAAATTGTGAGAATTCCTTATTCGGTGCTCGCACGCGAAGACAAAAAGAATGACAACGTTGACAATAAAACGCTTGCACAAAGAAAAACAGCACATCAATTCCAACCGCATTTCAGGTGTGGGTTAGATCACAGGAGATGAGGAAGGGATTGATAAAAACATGTAAACACGCCAGAACAGCGAGACCAAGACCAAAGTATGCTGTGCCTCGAAAAAAAGAGAGAAGATTTGAGCTCTAATGCCATCCTTATGCGTCTTTTAGTAGTTTTAGCCATAGGGCTTGGCAGTGCCATCATTGTCACCGAGCCAACAAAAATCTGCAGTGCCTGCCGCATTTCGCAAGCGGGTTTAGTCGGAAACAAACACACTCGGGCAACGCAGAGACACTGAACCTTCTCCTAAAGACGATTACTGTTTGACCAAAAAAATTAAAATACGGTCACTTTACCACCCCAAAAAAATCAAAGTCTTAAAGCGTGGCAGCCTTCATTCTCACAATGTCAGGTCCCTCCCTTTGTGTGGGTGGTTTGTTACTGTAAAAGGGTACTACACAATCCTAAAGTGTACGTCAAAAGCACCGTTTTTGAATTTGGACTGAGGTTTTTTTGTTTCGTTGCGGCGTTAGAATATTATTCGATGTATTAGGTGGGGTTTTGTTTGTCTTGTTGTGCTGTTTGTTTGTTTTTTGTATTGATTCCTAGATGGGGGAGGGGGATGGATAATGAAGCCTGTTTTGCATCGGGGTGCCTGCCTAGAATGTAATCAAGCGCATTCAAAAGAACTTAACAAGTGCACAGCTCTCGTACTGCTGCCACTGAATTTTAATTCCACCCGGATTTGATTCTGACTATTGCCTATCAATAGCTCCCACCCCTCCGACGCGTCGCCCTGCCGATCACAAACGACAAATGTATTGATGATGTAAAGGCTGACACACACTGACAGATTGATATGTATCATGTCACAGGCTGTAACGTACAGGAGGGTTGTTCGTCTATCGTTTGATATATTCACGCTGCTCCGTGCCAACAAATCAATGCCTGTCTGGAATTTTCTAATGGTTGCTCGTAGACGGACGAGTACAAAATAATTTAGAATACAAAATGCAAAAAACCTCCTTGGAGAGACGTTGTTTTTTTTGTTGTTTTATGCGCTGTGTGTTTTTTGTTGTTGTTTATTCTGTTGGTGTGTTGTGAAGCCAGCGTGGCTTGTGTGGCTCTTCCCTCAGTACCTTTAAGACTTTGTCTGGAGTTCTGGAAGGATGCCCATTGATGTCATGGAAACACTTGAATTGCTAAGAATGATTCATGTCTGTTGCAGTTCAGCCGTCCTCCCCCACATGGAATAAGAATAGATTCTTTAACCCTTCCCACCGCCCTTCTCCGTCCCCATCTATCGCGGACCGTCGCTACGCCGATTCGGCCAGTCACGTTTCCACTCACAGTCACCAAACGGAACGCACGGCCGGGAGACAGATCGAAATATTCAAATTCGAGAAGAAAAAAAAACTTTCATGTTTTACTTGCACAAAAGAAAGGAATTGTTTGCGTGTGTATGGACTCCAGGGTGGGTACATTGGCCCTGTACAACCACACTTTACAACTAGGTTTTTTTACCAGGCATGAATAAGAAGGAAGTACACTGTGTATGTAAAGAGAGATGAAGAGATAGAGAGACTAAGGGAGATCAAAGTGAGGTTACTCATTTAGATCATGTGTAACAAATATCCTCACTTCTGTGTGTTGATGTTGTTGCCCCATAAAGTATATTTAACCTTAAAAAAAAACTTCCTTACATAATGTTAGCCGCTTGGTCTGCAGACAGGAGTACAAATTGAGGTCTGTCAAGACACAAAAAAAGGCAATCATATTTGTACACATTCCAGAAGAATATAAGTAGAATATAATAAATCGTTTTTGCAGACATAAAACATCAGATTCTAGATCTTCTGATCCTAAACCACACTTAGTGTTTTTCTCCAGTGCAATGCATCCTATTGAATCATAATATCAAACCTTAAATAATGAGTTTTTTGATGTGCTCCGGATTTGATTGGTCCTCATAATACGCAAACTTTCACAAGATGTTTTCGAGTGGCAACCGTTGTTATTTTTTAATTAGCCAGCACTTAAGTTGTCTGAAGCATCCGCCCACATGTGCCCTTTGCTTATATATATTTCAACAAATTTAGCCTGGCAACTGTGCTGCAAGTCGGGTATCTTAGGTTTGACGTCGCTTTTGAATTTTCCTTTTTTGCTGTCCTCACCATGTCTGTGCAGCTGTAACAGACACAAGACGGACGTCGTTCTGTCTCAGATGCTGTGGTTTCAGAAGTGCCGTGTCATTCATGTATTATACCGAATGCAGTTCTTTGAGATACCCTGAGACGTTTCCTGTCAAACCCTTGATGTGAACGTTAAATATTGCTCACATTTCAGTGTTAGTTTCAGCATTGGTACAATACATGATTAAAAAGTTGAAATTGTCCGTAGCTGAATTTTTTAATAGTATAAAGGATTTGTGTTTTATTATGTCGACTTCAAGTTTAATATTTAAATGAATGAAAGACCTTTCTTTACTAAACTATACTATATACCAAAGTCTCATTGTAAGTTTTGGGACCTCCTAAACCTAATACAATCCTGCTTCAGAGACCAGGCCTCTTTAGGGGATCTCGGGGTGACAGATCAAACAGTTAAAGGGATTAAAGAGCGAGAAAGTTCTCTCAGGTAGGAAGTGTTCAATGTTTGTCTTCCTGTTGGGGGGGGGCGGGGGGAGACGGAGAGAGAGAGAGGGGGAAGAGAACGACCATTTGCAGACTAATTTACAAAAAAAAAGAATTGCCTGTCAAGCGACATCACTCTGAAATGATTGTCCTTAATAGGAATCCCTCCTATCCTTGTATGACATGGCGCCTTTGTGTCTCTTAATATGAACGGTATTGTCTGAGGTTTTGCTCTCCAGTTTCACACAAACACCGTCCTCTCGGACAAAGTAAACAAATCATTTCGGGGGCTTGACTGACAAATCGTTGGACAACTGTCACCGTTCCCCCCCCTCCGTTCCGTTCGCCTCCGATGTGTTCTTGGCGTCCGTCAGATGCCGACGGCTTACTGTAGCGAGGCCTGGAGCCGTGTCCTCCCCCGGCCTCCGTGGTGGTGTCATCTGGGCTGGGGTCTCTCTCTGTGTGGTGTCATCTGGGCTGGGGTCTCTCTCTGTGTGGTGTCATCTGGGCTGGGGTCTCTCTCTGTGTGGTGTCATCTGGGCTGGGGTCTCTCTCTGTGGTGGTGTCATCTGGGCTGGTGTCTCTCTCCGTGGTGGTGTCATCTGGGCTGGTGTCTCTCTCTGTGTGGTGTCATCTGGGCTGGTGTCTCTCTCCGTGGTGGTGTCATCTGGGCTGGGGTCTCTCTCTGTGTGGTGTCATCTGGGCTGGGGTCTCTCTCTGTGTGGTGTCATCTGGGCTGGTGTCTCTCTCCGTGGTGGTGTCATCTGGGCTGGTGTCTCTCTCTGTGTGGTGTCATCTGGGCTGGGGTCTCTCTCTGTGTGGTGTCATCTGGGCTGGTGTCTCTCTCCGTGGTGGTGTCATCTGGGCTGGGGTCTCTCTCTGTGTGGTGTCATCTGGGCTGGTGTCTCTCTCTGTGTGGTGTCATCTGGGCTGGGGTCTCTCTCTGTGTGTCGGGGGCTCCTTTCGACCGGCAGAGGAAGGGTTCACACTGACACATGTGACGAAGGCGCGCTGGCAAACACTCTGTGAGCGTACGCCTGACAGGGCGAGTCTGGGAACCTCTCGTCTGCCTAGGAACACTCGCGCTCTCTCCGCGCGCGTGTCACGTAAGAGGGATCATTCCCCTTCCCAGCGTGTGACATGTAACACTGGATATCGGAGACAACGCGGTAGAGAAATCGCTGGTGGAGTTTCCTCGCGGAGTAGGTTATCCGAGTCGAGACGTTTGACGTAGGAGTCATTTTAAACAGCAGGATTTGGGTTGTTTTTTTCGGCGTAACATATTGTTAGTGATGATGACAATCTGTTTATGTTCAAAGGTGAAACGTCATTGTGATATTACAATGTTTTCAATTTAAATGATCAAATAAATAAATCAAAGGCTTATACTTTCATTCATAAGAATTACTCTGAGACGTGTATCTCCCGTTCATGGTTAACAGTGGAAATAGTGGATTTATTTTCTTTTGATTATATATTTTTAAGATCATTCAGAAATTGAATTGAATCTATTAAAAATACATTTAGAAATGTGTCATGCTTATTCAATTCTGTGCTCGAGTTTTGTTAGTGTGCGCCAGATACAACATGCGACACAGTTTCCAGAATGCGGTCGGGGTCATGAACTCCTGTCTGACCCCTTGGAACCTGCCTGTTTTCCGGTCCAATCCTTAAATCCGTTGGTGCTCTTAAAAATAAATTAAAATATCAAGGATTTTTGTTTATGTACTAGCCCTGCTCTCGGTTGCTTTCAAGTACAGGGGTTGAAAAGGTCAATAGATTCTCAGCTGCGTAAGGACTTTGAGCTCTGCCGCTAAGGCAAGAGCACAGACTTAAACATTGTTGCTGTATTTACATCGTATTGTACTTTCCCATGTATTTTTTTTCCTCGGATTTTGGATTCAGGGAGATTTGTCATTATTTTGCCAACTAAACGTTTTCCTATGGCCTGGTAAGTGTGCAAAAAAAAAGCCCTCTCGCGATGTGTGCGCACGCACCTGTCTTCCCTATGTGTGTGTGTATCCAAGTGTGCATTTCGCGCGCGCGCGCGCGTGTGTGTGTGTATCTCCGAGCCTCTCGAACGTGGGCGTCTTTGTGTGTGTGCGCGAGGTAAGGCAGCTGGCAGCGCTCCTGCACAGAGCTTAGGACCCGCCGAACAGGCGTTCATCCGTCCACGGTGCCGCGCAGGTCCACCAGCGCCAGATTACGGGGGTCTTTGTCGCATCCGGAAGAGCTCCCCCTCCTCCTCCTCCTTCGCTCTCCCGTTCACACATCCCCAATTTACTGTCCTCGATGGGGTCAGTGTAGTCGGTAATCCACACTGTCTCCCGCTGTAAACCTAAGATACGTTTTAGGCATTTTACTACATTTACCACCAGGCTGAGTTCAAAACCACGTAAACCTCGAGGAACAATCCCAATCTGAATGCGCTAATCCGTTAAACCCTCGTTCATTGCTTGAAAAAGAAAAATACAGCCCATGCTCTTTACCCATCGTACTGAATTGATTGCCGTGATTAGTCGAGAGATTTGCTCAAAAAGGACGAGTTTAAAGGGTAGTTCACATGAATGGGTTTGTGGCGTGTGTGGATCTGTGAGGTCCCTGATGTTTGTCTGGTTCTTTAGCGAGTGCTTTGGAAAGGAATACCACTGGAGCCAGAATTGTGGATTTCCTTACACCCCCTGCAAGCAGAGCTCTTTGGTCCACTGAAAATGGTTATACCTGTCTCTGTCTCCTCGGGAAGATGTTACAGGAATCATGACACGATATCAGTCTGAGAGGGCCGAATGCTTGCCCCCCCCCACCCCCCCCCCACAGCGTGTTGTTCAAGGTCGTTCTAATGACCTTTTTTACCTCAGTAAGAGAGTGGCTACATTGTAACGTTCTCTCTCTTCTCGTTCTCCAGGTAAAACAGAGAGAGGATCCTACTCTTATGGGAGAGACTCCACCCCCCACGGCTGCCACCAGGTAAAGGAAATCTCCACATATACTTGATGTATCTATAATCTCCATATATACTTGATGTATCTATAATCTCCATATATACTTGATGTATCTATAATCTCCATATATACTTGATGTATCTATAATCTCCATATATACTTGATGTATCTATAATCTCCATATATACTTGATGTGTCTATAATCTCCATATATATATACTGCATATACACGGACACAACACTGACTCGTGCAGTACAGAGCACACGACGGACACAGCTATGGAAGCAAACCGCCAAATTCCAATATCAGCTCGCTTTGTGATGCGATACAGTCGGTTCAGTATCTGTTTACTGTATTTATTGGTAGTTTAGTTTGGTACTATGATGGAGAAAGAAAATCTCTTGAAATATTCGGTCTCCAGGTAGCGTTTGTTTCTTTTCCTAGCAACTGCCGATAACAACAGGTGGTTTTCTAAGTAATCAGCATCTGAAACTTAGACACCGTGTGTCTTGGTTACCGTGCAAAAAAAAGCACGTTGATCTCTTCACCAGTGAAACTGGATTTGCATTTATTCGGTGATAATGAAGAGATCTTTCCGGTGTGTTTCGTTTTTCTATGTACCATCTAAACATTGTATGACTTTTTAATACCGTACTCTAAGGGAACAATGTCACATGTATTCCTGCAAGTGTTTGAAATAATAGGGTGTGGAGAGACATAGGGTGTGTTTTATTGAGCGCTGAGACGTTTAAACTAGTTATAGCACTGCCAACTGCGTCGCTTAAGCTGAGCGTGATGCCATGGTGTTGCAACAGTGGTCTGTTACAGAGTTCTGCTTTTTAAACGATCCCCAATACAAGAAATACGTGTTCCCAGTGTGCTAACGTTTACCAGTAGCCTACTATTAGGTTTGAGAGGCTTTTAGTCCCAAGGGCATGCTATTTTTCTGTTTCATGCATTGGACTAGGGCCATAGTGGGCGTCACCGACTGTCCCATGTCGTGCCCATGTCCCATTGATCCGCACACCAAACCGCTGCCATGTTGCCATGGACACATGCCCCATTCTGGACATTGCCGTTGTGGTCTCTCAAGCCGGGACGTACGCCAAGTGTGCCAGGTTGCATTCATCGGGTGGGAATAGAGAAGGGGCAAAGTTAGACTGTTGACGGCTAGCGAGCCAGGCTGGTTGAAAGCGTGATCTATGGGAGTCCCCTTTGTCTTGTCTTTGTTGCTTAGAGACATTGGGAAGGACATGGTAGGATAGACGGTATTCAGATTGTTTTTTGAAAATCTAGGCCAGTATCTCTAGTTTGTTTCGAACCGAATCAGAGTTCATCGTGCCGCAACCCCTTCAGATATTAGAATCGGAAAATATCCTATTTTCGTTCACGACCACCGTTAATATAGCCTCATGCGTCCATGTGCAGGGTCGTATGCCTTCAGAGACTCCGACAACAATCCCTAACTCACAAGTCTCGGTCGACGCAATATCATCGCTTTGTAGAAAAAGCCCTATCTGCTCTATGGCCCCATCTGCTAATTTCCATCTTAATGGCAAACTATTGTTGACCGTGTTTGTTTAGCGTGATCATTTTTACCTCTGTTCTACAAGCGTTGACAATGGTTAATAGGCCCTCCCCTGTGTTTCTGGGCCCCGATGACTCGACAGCGGCATCAATCCGCCTTCTGATTTATCGTCGGACGCCGCTCTCCCACCGCGCGCTGGCTGCGTCCTGAGCCCAGCCAGCCAGCGGGACCAAGCGTCTGCATAAGCAGAAAAATATATACACCCACTGTGATGGTATTACGGGGGTGGGAGGGGGGTGTATTGGGGCGAGAGTGTGGTTGCGTGTGTGTGTGTGTGTGTGGGGGGGGGGTTGGTGGTGCTGGTGTGTGTATATACACGATCCCCTCCAGATCAAAGCACGCCGACATTTCTGTTATCGCTCCGGAAATCAGTTTGTGGTCTCGGGCTCAAGCTGAGGCAGCACTTGTAGTCATTTGGTGGAGCAAAGCCTTCACCCACACACCGCACCGCACCCACCCTCCTCCACCACCCCCCCCCACACACACACACAGCGCTCCGACTCTTCTCCCCGAAACTGCTGAGGGCTCCCTTTTGGACCCTGACAGTGAGGCGAAGCTTAGAGCTAGCATTTACCTATTAAAGTGCGCTGCGGAAGGGGGAGGGAGCTGGATGCCAGACTGGTATGTAAAGTATGCTGGCTGGAAGGGAGAGGCGTTCGCTCACGGGCCTAACTCACATGGCAGCCAAGTGGAAGAGCGGCGCAGGAAACGTTGGCTGTTTCCCCCGTGGTGGTGTGTTCTCACCAATACCCAACGTTCTTCCTCGACGGCAAACGGCGTTTAGATATCTGGATTGAGTCGCAAAAGGACGAAATATTTTTTGTTGTTGTTTTTTCGCATCGAGTTTGGCTTTCCTCAATAGGGAAATGTTTAGGTTTGGGAGAATGAATACGGAGGGTTGGATTTGCCGAATGTTGGTGCGGTTCCATTTGCGAGGTTAGAGAGCGATGGAGGAAAGACATCAGCAGCAGATTGGTGAATCAAAGCTCTGTTGAACTGTTACTGCTTCTCATTACTCCTTCCAAAGAAACATGCCAAAAACACAAAAACAAAACTTTGCCATATATTTTAACCTAAATCCTGAAATCCCCAAATTCAAAATTAAGTTCTATACTTTACTTTCCAAAGATGAGGTTGTGTAAAAAAAAAGTACACACAACTATTCTATCCTGCAAAATCTGGTGTCTAGCAGTGCTTACCTTAGTACAAGTCTGTTGATCTCCCAGTCCCGTCAAAGTCACGCGAGCGAATCTGTTTGGGAAAGTAAATACTATATCCTTAATGAAACGTCAGCGCTAATCGACCGAGCGTCTGTGGCGCTGGAGGACTAGAGAGAGCTGAAGTTTGTCGCTTCCTTCTAGAAGTTTGTGGGAAGTCTTAGTCCTGCTTTTCAGCTGTTAGTGGGCCCCTTTCTTTTGTGGTTCTTGCTTGGCATGTCCCTGCCAGCCTGCGTACGGAGGGCCTTGAGTGGTCCTTTATGAACGAAACAAGGAGGTTTTAATTAGACGTCTTCACCATTTCATGAATCGATACATTCTCATTCCCTCAAATCGATATTTCCTCAGACGTGAACAGCTGACACGAAACAGCCAATCGTTGATTCGTTACTGACGATGGAGGTGTAGATTTTGGGGCTTTTTTAGTGTTTGTGCTGGACCATTCCTTCCCACATGGTGTAACTAGGGAGAAGCACATAGCAACAGCCAGCGTTTTAGCATTGGCCTTCTGACCATGAGTCAACAATGAGATGTCTTACCACAAAATAGTCAAAACATTTGAGGGGGAGGGAATTCGATAGTGTGGAGGCCAGTGACTGTACCCCCCCTTTCAACACACACATAAACCACCCACCCACCCTCCCACACACACACACACACACACACACACACACACACACACACACACACACACACACACACACACACACCACACACACACACACACACACACACACACACACACACACACACACACACACACACACCACACACACACACACACACACACACACACACACACAGAGACTACACTAGAATGCCTTCAGTTCCTGTATGGGGGAGCATTCTGCCTGGGATATGGTTCCTAAAACAGATAGTGGGTCGAGGCGAAGAACTGCAGGGACAGGCAAGGCATTTTCACAGCATCCTGCCCGCCCCTCCACCCTCCTTGCAGCGATGCCAAGGTGCAAGGAGGAAATACAGGCCCACTTGGCTGAGAGAGACGAAAATTGAGTGTCTGTCGAGAGGAAGTCTCCTCCTCTGCCATTGGCCAGATTCCCTGCTGCTCTATAGAATCGGTTGTCAATTGAGCCAGGCTACGTATACTTTTCGTTCAAGCCTAAAACATAATTATGTATTAATGTTTAGGGCACTGATTTGTATTCATTAGAATATAACATGTAGGCGTAGGCCTACACATTTATGGCACAGCTTACAAAAGACTGCGGTGAGGCCCTGCTAGGACCACTTAGGGACTTCCTGGTTCCTCCTGAAGGAGGGGGGTTGCTGTTTTCCCATTGGCTGGATTATTTCGCTGTTTATATGTCTCGGAAGACGGTTTCATGTATGTACTATGAATTGTGCGTCGATGTCGCTTTTTAATACAGTTCTGCCGCCTTTCTTGGCCAGGTCCCCCTTGGAAAAGAGATTCCAACCAAGGTTTAATACATTTGTATATATCATTCAGCCAAAATGTTTGGCTGAATGATATAAATGTTTCTTTCTGTATAGTTCAGACTATATTTGTAGATTTTGGTACCTTGTCCAGACTAAACGACTGTGAAGCGATGTGCACAAAAGGGCAAAATGTACACTACACTATTAATGTAACATTCACCTTCTATATTAGTCTTTTGTGTTTTTCCGAAGCGTTTCTTTTGTCTTCTGTGGCGTGTCAGAGCGTTAATTGCCTGTTGTCGGCAGCACAACCGCCAAAAAGACGCCTGGAAACGTGCGAACGAGGTGGGACCCCGCGAGCGCCACGGAACACCCCGCCCCGCAGGCCTCACTTCCTCTTTCACCTGCTGTTCTCTGAACGCGCGTCCCGCCCGGCTTCCTGTCGAGACACGGCCTCCCGGCTCTCTCTCGCTGTGGAGGTAGAGAGACGAATCGCACCACATCGCACGCGCGTGTCGCTCCCCACACTTAGCAGTCGCACGTACCACAGTTAGAGCGTCAGCTGGGGAGGCGGTCGTTAATGAACGCTCGGCGCTTTCGTCCCCGTCTCGGATGGTACGCTATCACATATGGTAGTGTAAGCCAAGCTTCGGGACGAGTTCTATTCAATGGCTGTGAATTGTGTGCGTGTGTGCGTGCGTGTGCTTGTCTTGTGAGTTTGCGTAGTGACAGTATGTCAAGGATGGCGTGTACCGAGAATCTGTGCACTGTGCGGTAAGATCCTCTGGTCGCGAACGTCTGCTTTTACCCACCGTACGCCATCGCGTGGTGTTGCCGCGGCGGGTTTCGGCAGGCGCGTCTGGCGGAGTGGCGGGCGGTCGCCGCGGTGATAACCGGCGCGTTCGTTCGGAGGGGGGTGACAGTGGCGCCGGGGGGCGTCGGGAGGGCTGACAGGGGCGGGGATTAACGGTGACCTCCGAGCAAAGGATTCTGGGACAGGTCGCCGTGTGACTGCTCGCTGGCGGCGATGAGAGGTGGTGGCGGCGGTGTTGGAGAGCAGGAGTGGGAGGTTGGCGTGAGGGCGGAACAGGGGACAGCCTCCGTCACCTTTTGTCATGGTCGTCTGTGCTTCTTCCTCTCTCTGGCTGTGGAGGCGCCGTCAGCGAGGACCCCCCGCCGTCCACACACACACTCACTCACACACACACACCCAGGCTCACACACACACACACACACCACCCTCATACATACACACGCATGCATCCACATGCACCAGCTCCACTCGCACTTAGACCTTCGCACATGCCGTAAACACACGGACGCACCCCCACACGTACAGTTACACAGACGAGCCTCCAACGTTCCTCTTTTCGACCCGACGCTCGCTCTCCTCCCGGAAGCTCTCAGTACTAGTGGAGGTCACGATGACAATTTTTTTCCAGATCATCTAGAAGCCAGTCAGCCAGTCAGCCAGCCAGTCAGTCAGTCAGTCAGCCAGTTGTGACTTCCAGGAGGCCCGGCTGCCGTCCAGCCTCCATGTGGGCCAGCTGGGCCTTGGACAGCTCCTCTCTCTCTCCTCTCTCTCTCCACTCTACATGCTTGTTATTATTCTGCATGTTTACCTCAGGAACATGTGTGTGGTAGGATGTTTCCTTCTCAACAGCTGCTTTCCAGTTTGAAGATCCACCGCGTTCCCTCTCCCCCGAGACGCCCGCTCTGGCATCACGTAGACGCATCTGCCAGCACCAATAGGCACACATTCTTTTCTTTTATTATTGATCGAAGCATTCGCTGCAAAAAAAAACAAGAGTTGGAGTCGTTTATACGGTATTGTGTCGGTCTATGTGC
>CAEFZP010002276.1:0-30000 GCA_903064625.1 Mallotus villosus | reverse complement strand
GACCCCTGCACATGGACCCCATGGGTGAGCTCTCCCCCCGTGGTCCCTCTCTCTCTCCTCCTCCCGCCCACCGGACAGCCAGTCAAATACACACGGCCTGCCCAACGTCGGAGCAGACCCCCACGGGTGCCGTAGGTCGAGTGCTCGGGGGACGTGTGGACCATAGAAGTGACTTGGTGCCGTAGATCCACGGGTTCCCGGAGAATTCCCTCCGTCACAATAGACATCAGTCACTTGCCACTTTTTTTTGTGGCAAATGTAATAAAAGCCAACGTGAATCGGATTGGTCGTATCCAACTTTATTCGAGCATCACGGTGAAAAAGGCCTTACGAATTGACACTGAGGCCTTTGTTAATACCTTTTTTATTTGTAATAAATGGGGGACAAATGAATGACAGACAACCTTTAGATTCCAACCAAATCCCGTCTGTTTAGACTGGTGATTTTTTTTCTTTCTTCTTGGTTCTAAACCCAAGGCCTCTCTCATGTCGCTGAAATGAAATTGTAAAAAGAAGATACAGCGAAGTGAATACGTTGACAATTGTCATCAGGGCCTTGTCCTGCTAACCTTGAGAGTTGGTATATTCTCTGGGCCAATTTCCAATCCCTTTCATTTCCATCACCTAGTCTCACCTTCCTTTTCTTCCGTAAGAGAATGAAGCCTTTCTCCTTGGTTCAAACCCTGAAAAGGAAAACACATTAATGCCTCTTGTTCTCTTTTGACAGACCCCACTATAAAGCTGTTCTTTCATTTTGGTTTCGGGGTTTCCATTTGCCATTTATTTGTCCGACTTGTCGCGGGGAAACAGATGAATACTTTTTTTTGGACGAGTCCTCATTCGTTTGTTTAATTGTCGCTTTTTCTTTTTGGTTTTCAGAGGTCCAGACAAAGAAAGTCCGGAAAGTTCCTCCGGGTTTACCCTCATCAGTAAGTGACACGCTCTTTTTCACGTCCAACCTAGAATCATATCGTATGGGAGAGATATTTGAGCATACAATTATTTGTCATTTTGGAATCCTCTGAAGTGGATGGTTTGATCCTAACCAGGTAGGGGTTTCTCATCCTGGTATTGTGCTGTGTACAGGATGACGCGGTGCGATTATTTCCCTCCATTGCATTTTCCCACCGC
The DNA here is from genome assembly GCA_903064625.1 of Mallotus villosus. NCBI lineage: Eukaryota > Metazoa > Chordata > Actinopteri > Osmeriformes > Salangidae > Mallotus > Mallotus villosus. Next base: position 28,869 of record CAEFZP010002276.1, on the reverse strand, counting down.
CCTCCACGTGTCACCTCTTCGCCCACAGACCTGAGACATGCTACGGGGGCTGTTGTTTTAGTTACTCGAGAGGAGCAAGAGACTTGCTTGCCCTTTCGAGAAGCAGCGACGTCTGCAAGAGGACATTGTATGGCGAAGGGTGGATATCGCCGGGGCTTAACTAGTTAATTGGAAGTTAATGATGCTAGGATGTATGGCTTGTCGAGGCAGTCTATGCTGCAGTCTCTAAGCTCTGTGGGAGACCAGCCCCCGAGAAGGCTACTGCTGTATTGTCCTTGGTTTCCCCTCACTGGTGAGAAAAAGAGGAAGGAGGAAAATCTTCCCAAGAAACACTGAGGAAATCCAGTGTTTTTTCTTTTTTCCCCCTCTCCAATCTTTTGTGTTGTGTCTCAATGGATGTGATAAGATACTTCCTCTCTCCCGGTTGAAATGCGTACGGTTATTAAATGGGGTCGTCAGGTAAATAGGTCAGAGATTCGATTGTTTGATTGGGGAAGCGAAGGCTGTGAGAGACTGTGGTGTGGGAGTGTCGTCTGTGGCAGGTGTTCCGTGTCTTCCAGCCTACCCAGGACTTATTTGACTGTTGACATTTTTGTTCTCGTATGTAATGTTGGCCTGGATTTAGCCTGAGAAGGCCCGGACTTTGAAAACGCGCTTTTAAGCTGTCACACGTACGTTCTCTCTGGGCGAGTCTTGTATTCGTCGAGAACATTTTCCTGAATTGTTTTTGGCATTTGTGACGTTTATTTTTTGCACCTGGCAGTTAATATCATAACGCTCACATGGTTCAAGAAATATTAAAAACATTTTGAGTTTTCAGCTGAATAAATGTTACCTTAAGCAATCAATGCAGGCTGATTAAAGCTTAGATAATGCTCAATACAAATGAAGTGACTTATGTTTAAAATCTATTCTATTCATTAATGAATTATGTGAAACCAATGTACAATTTTGTACATATTTTGCACAGTTTTATTTTATTATCCTCCATTTAGTGTCTTGAATTAGGTCTATATTATACTTCAATCTGTTTTGATATTAAAAAGACAATTTAAGACATCAATTTCTCATTACCAATAACACGGGGCAGTTCTCAAATTTAATACACATTTATTTCATAGGTTGATTTGATGAAATTCTAAAATATAATACTGGTGAATTGGACCGCAAGCTGTGAAAGCCGCATATGTTGGCAGTATTGAAATAATCTGTCTTTAGAAATCTGCATGGCTCACAACATCGATCACAGAACTCGGTACGCCATTCAACATTAACAAAATGAGACACATGTAAGGGACGTTCGACACCTGCCAATATCTCCATCTCTCAAACATAGTCGGCACCTGCGAGTAGTTTGAGCTTTCATTTATTTATTGTTCTAAATGATAATCTATGCCTTTAATAAATGTTGTTTTTCTCTCCCCCTCTCCGTTCCTCTCAAGTGTTTGTTATGTTCCAAAAATGTGTTTTTGAAGTTGATTTTCTTAGAGAACAATTACCTCGTCACTTGAGAGAGACCTGAGCCTGATGTGCTAATCAATTGAAAATCAGCTCACATTAGAAAGATGATGCCATCCTTTACTTTTGCCTCCTAGTTCGGAATTTACATCTGATATTTTTGAGTCTGCCTTAAAACAAAAAAATGATATCCCGTTTTTTATCCATAGTGTGTGTCTAATTAGTGTCCATAGTGTCTCTTTTGTTTTGTTTTGTCAGTAACAGAATGTCATTCTGAATGACACTAGCAATTCATACATATTCTTACTGAATTGATAACAATTGGATTTGAATCTTTGTTCATATTTGTTGCACAGACAAAAAGGAAACAGAAGATATTGGTAATATTGAGAACCTCCTCATTGCATTTCTACCATGTAGGCCTACGTGTATCACGGATGAGACCATAACTGTGTGCGTCTACACACAATATTGATAACTTGTGGTGATTGGATTTCGTGTAACACAAGTGAACACCTTAGATTATGAATGCAGTGAATGTCAGTTGTCTTCCAGGGTCCACTGGCCAATATATAACCAATTGGATTCACATTTGCCACGGTGAGACTCTCAGTCAGGCCCTCTGTATCATCTGCACTGCACTATTTCTGTTCTTCCCGAGTTCATATCTGATTTTGTTTAAAGTCGACAGCGTTAATTAAATTAAGTTAGGTCTAGCAGAAGACACAATAGGGATGTAATCCCTCGCGAGTGCCGGGTGAAGCTGTTCCGTGAGCTCTTCTGCCCCCTTCAGGCTCGTGTCAGTACTGCCCCTCCGCCCAGCTTCTCCCTCTCACTGCCACCGGCTTTTGTCTGATGAGTGTGTGTGAGTCAGGTTCGGACATCTGGGCCACTATATAGCACCTAGCATGTAGCACCTAGTATAGAACACATGGTTTGGTTCTTTTCTCATGGATTATTTTTACACCTGTTCATGATCGCCTGCGCTAACAGTGACGCATTATTATTTAATCCGCTGTTATTTGGGGCAGAATATTTAGATATTGCATCCCCTTTGCATCCCCCTTTATGTGCCCACAGCTAGGCCTTAATTTATTTCTCCATTAATGTTTGTCATATTAATTTGAGGTAATGACTAGGCATTTTAAAAGGAAGGAGTATTATTTGACTGCTTCAGATGAAGGAGTTATTTTGCTTTGATTAGTCTAACTGGGACAGAATGTCACAAAATGACTTGAGTCCAGTTGTGTTTTTATGTGTGTTTTATACCACCAGCACAGGGATATTCAAACGGTTATGGTCTCATCGGTGTGCAATAAATAAAGTATTAAGCATATTTTTTCCTGCTGGGTCGGTTATGGAATAACCATGTTTTTTTTGTGTGTATTTTTCCTCCATTATTTTAATGATGAAGACAACTTGCTGGTTTATGCATTTGAAGGAGGCATGGCCGCTGCACGTTTTATGTGGCCTGGGTGCTTTACTGTCATTTAACTGTGCTCTTGTGGTTTCACTTACCGTGTTAGCATATGTCGCGCAATGACATTTTCAGACAATGGAGCCTTGAGCCGACACCGCCTGCAATTCCCTCACACTTGCCACAGCCCAGGTCCCCAGTCATCTAGTAAACTTAATTGTTTGCTAGTCCAGCTGGGCTCCTAGACTAACCGCGACTGGACTGAAAACAGACAAATGGTGAAAGGGGTCGCAGCAAAAAAGCAACATGAGAAGAAGAAAAAAAGGGAAAACGGCCACCCTCAGAAAACATTCTTAACCTTCTGGAAATTATCGGTGAATAAAACACCTGCTTTTCAAAACCTTTGAGCCCGAAATGGAGAACGGTAGAGCGAACGCACGGGTTCAACGATGAAAAGAGACGGGTAGAGAGAGACAGAGCAAGCGAGAGCGGTTCAGGTGGTGTTTTCAGGGTGACGGGGGGGACGGGGGGAGGGCGACAGGGAGCAGACCCATAGCTGGCATCTCACCAGGGAGGAGGAGGGGGGAGGTATGGCCCCACTGTCGCTTCTGTGGTGCTCGGAAACAGGTAGACACACAGCCCTGCACCGAGAAACACAGGGCCGGGCCGCACACGGACCCCCGGGGCCTAAGTCCTACGGATCCTGCTGTGAGGGCCCGAAAGCCCCTCTCTGGGCTGAGGAGACGATTAGCATTGATCCGCTCGCTCGCTCCTCCAGCCTGGGAAACACTGGGGCCTGTCGGGATCTTTTGACGCTTCGCTAATCACCCCGCGTATATTGCAACAGATTTCCCACCCCAAATCCAAACGGAAATGAAGTTGGAAGCCCATGTGTCTATTACATTTCCCTTAACCCCCCACTCTCTCTCTGTCTCTCTCTCTCTTTCTCTCTTTCCGTGTCTTTATCTGTTTAGTCTCTCTAACTCTATTATTCATTCTCTCTCTCCTTTATCCTTTTTCTCTTGTATTATTTTCCCCTCTCTTTCTCTTTTTCCCTCTCTTTCTCTTTATCCCTTTCATTCACTTCCTCTCTTTCTCTTTCTCTTTCTGACCTTTAGCGATAGATACGAAAAAGGGAAAGAATTGCAAATCCATCCGCACTCTTCATAGTCCCTCAAACTTGAGTCTTCTATCTACAAATAATAATATGAATAATAAAAAAGATACATATTTATTTTTACTTGTGTGTGTGTGTGTGTGTGTGTATGGGAAGGATTACCAACAAGTGGCGTGTCATTTTCAACTCGCTTTACCTGTCACATGGTCACAGGGTTTCTCATTTATTCGTCTCGAGGGGGGAAAGAGTCAGACTGGAGAAATCCCAGACTCTGGCCGTGGAGAACGGAGGATGAGGTGACCTCATGCTTCGACTGAAGGGCTGAGGAGAGTGAGAAGCAGCAGCTGTGCGTGCTCTCCACCTCTCCCACTGGAAACAGCCACGTCGGCCGACAATAACATTAACGCCGCACAAATCGCCCTCTGTGTGAAACGGCGTTAGCCTTTTCCTCCTCACCGCGTGAACACAAACGGGAACCCACTTCGAATCGTTCGAGTGTTTTCACCGTTTAATCGTACTCGCGATTAAATAGTAATCAGACGTGAATTACATTTAACGATCGTTACTATGAAAATCAATCGTCAAAAAAAGAGAGGAGGTCAACGGTATAGTTATAGCAGAAAACCCGGGTTTTCACCATTTCCCCAATTTCTCCTAATGTTCTTGTTGTTGCCACACGCGAGCGACACACAATTGCCCGCACCTGGAGCGAGATGAGAGGAGCGCCGATGAGAGGAGAGGAATGAACCCCCGCTCACCTCTAAACCACTCTGCCTCTCCACAGCCGCGCCGCTGTAAACACACCAGAGTGGACACACCTGTGAGGAGAGCTGCAGACTTCCTTCTCCACGTCCTCCTCCAACGGCCACACGTCCAGCTTGTTTGTTGGCTTGCCTTTCCACCTACCCCCCCCTCTCGCGCTCTCACCGCTCGCGCGGCGGCCATTTTGTGGAGGGGCGCCCGGCTAATTGAAGGACAAGGCCCCAGTTGAGCAACTGCCCGCTGCTGTTTACGCGGCGGAGTCCTTCCACAAAGGCTACTTTTGTCTCGCGCCTAACCCTAACAGACCGCGGCCTGAAAACCCCAAAACGGTCTGCGAGGGCAGATGTCCGAAAAGCTCCCCGCATTCCGCCTCCCAGATATTTGCTTCCGCTTCTGTGACGGATTCCACATGTCGCCGGGGAATGCCCCCCCGCGCATGACGCGCCCCCCCGCGCATGACGCGCCCCCTCGCGCCCCCCCCCCGCATACATTGAGGAAATGACTCCCGAGTTCTCGCTAACGTGTTGAACACGCTCGAACGCAATAACCCCCACTGTCATGGTGGATGTGGAACAGAGAGAGAACTTTGAGGAGCCTTGTCTCGTATGACCTCTCCGTGTGTCTGTGGCCTGCTTCGGAGGCCCGCGCTCAAACTGCTCTTCACTGAGCAGGAACTTCGCTTCAGTGTGATACGTCTGGCCGTCCTCGTGCTAGCAAACGTTCCGACGCGTCGAGGCCCTGTCCCAGTTGTCATTGTTTCCGTCCCTCATCCTATTTTAGGGCTGTTTGCGGTGAGGATGTAACTGGCAGGCGATCCAGAACGGAGGGAGCAAGCTGCAGCCCCAGGTGTCTGTGCAGCCAGCAGTCCTCAGAGTGGACGGCTCCTGCAGACAGACAGGCAGGCAGACAGGGAGGGAGGCAGACAGGCAGACAGGCAGACAGACAGACAGGCAGGCAGACAGGGAGGCAGACAGGCAGGGAGGGAGACAGACAGACAGGTAGGCAGATGTGCAGGCAGACACACAGACAGGTAGGCATGCAGGGAGGCAGACAGGCAGGCAGACAGACAGGTAGGCAGACAGGGAGGCAGACAGGCAGGGAGGGAGACAGACAGGTAGGCAGATGTGCAGGCAGGCAGGCAGACAGACAGGTTGGCAGATGTGCAGGCAGGCTGGCAGGCAGACAGGTAGTTCAGGAGAAGCAGCTGTTCCTGAAAAATATTTACCGACATATACGGCCAACGCTGTACCGACGGAATAAGCGCCGCTTAACGTCTGGCTGGCTTTTCCCCCAGTCGAGCCTGCCTTTCTCTGTGTTTACCGAGCCGTTTTTGACTCTACCTGTGCGAGCGGGAAACGTGGGATGATTTAGACGTGTTCTCTACTTCCCTCACGCCGGGCAGTCACCCTTCTGTTACGATTTAGCAACCGGGCAAACAGAAGGGTGGTTCCCTACCCCGAGGTTTGGAGGGGAGAAGGACGGCGGGAGGAGAGGAACAGGGCCTCTCTCTCCCTCCCTTTCCCTCCCTCTCTCTCCCTCTCTCTCCTCGGCGCTGCCGGTCAGAATTGGACAGGTTAAGTCGGTAAAGCGGGGCGGGCGCTCTGCCGCGCGAGCTGGCAGGGAAAGGTGTGCCGTCAAAGTGTGGCGTTAGCCTGTCGGCCGCTCTCCGTTTCCTCCCTCTAGGAGAGAGAGGGAGAGAGAGAGAGAGGGAGAGAGAGAGGGGAGGAGAGAGGGAGGGAGGAGAGAGGGGAGAGAGATAGAGAGAGAGGGAGGGAGAGAGGGAGGGAGAGAGAGAGGGAGAAGGAGGAAAGGAAGCTTCCAGAGCCTCTCGATTTGTGTGTTGGAGCCAGCCTCGTCTCTGGCATGGTGCGAAGTTTGGACCAAGCCAGAGGAGGAACTGAGGAAGAGGTTAGGAGAGTTGAAGGAGAGGGAGGGGGAGAACAGAATAGTGGGGAAGAGGAAAGAGACAGGAGGAAGGATGGGAGGAGGGAGGGATTCAATAGATTCCCGAGTGTATGTGACTGCCGTGACGTTGGCCTCACCCTGGCCTGATCACCCTTCTCTGGACGCGGGTGTTGTGGAGTTAGGGGGGGGTGTGCCGGGGTCGGGGAGTGAAAGGGGAAGTGTGTGTGTGTGTGTGGGCTGCGGATCAAAAGACTAGGAAGCCGTACAGCCCCATCTCTGTTGACCCCGTAACCCCTGTGGTAACATTGAACCCCATACAGCCCTCCCTCCCCCTCCGCCCTCCCCCTCCCTTAAATGACATCTCATTCCCGGGAAGAAAAGGAGAGGATAGAAGGGGCGAGGGGAGGAGGGTGGGGGGGGGCGGGAGAAGGAGGGGAGGGAAGAGAAGGGAGGGAGGGAGGAGAGGCAGGTAGGCAGCAACGCTTCGACAGCCTCCTCTTTGTGCTAATGAGAGCGAGCGCTCACAACAAAGCCAGGATCTTAGCCATCTGAAATGAATGGGATACACAGCACCCAGATCCTCTCTCGCCTTTTACGCCCGCCGTCAGATTAGCCTCTCCTACACAGGCTCCCATTGTTGTCTTGCGACCCCCGAGTAGGGCTATACGCTCTCGTCAGAACCCGCACGATTCAAATCAATCTCGGCGCTTTACACACACCTCTGCGTCGCGTCACCCCGCCAGAACCGTACAGCGCTTCCGTGCAACAGGTCGTTCCGAGTAGAGCTACGAAACTTTGTGGGAAGTTTTTGGGTCGTTTGGTTTTTTCTTTCTCCCCTTTTATTTTCAAATGTTCTGTTTGTGCGGAAATCACAGAATCACCATAAGGGCTGCTTTGCATTTTTAATTTAGTAACTAACATATGAATACATTTGCATATTAATTAGTTGCAGATTAAATCATGCATACATAATTGCCTCCTTACTGTGCTTAATGTTTGTCAGAATCTGCAGGCTGGCTTGATGAATGCCAGTGGAAGATTACAATTGGACATACCCTCGGCCACGTTTTTTCGGGCGCGGAGCGCTAAGGTTTCGACATTTTCCCCCCCCCCGAAATGATCGGGAGCGCTTTCTAAAGGAACAGGGGTGTTTGAGCGCCCCTCTCCCACCCCTCTGGGTGTCCCCCCCCCTAAATCATTCTCCATTCACCGTCATTAACGCTTTCTCTTAATTACTCTCTCTCCTATGCTCGCGTTAACACTTCCAGCGCCGGGCCTGAGTCTTTGGGGCGCGTGCTGGGGCAAAATTAAATTAGGGTTTGGTCTAAAATTCAAATGGATTCATTAAAGTAAATTGAGGCGCCTCGGTGGCGTTTCGCAGTTGTTTTTGTTTTGCGTCGGCGAAGCGTCTGTGTGATCCAGTGATTACACCGGGCCCTGTGAAATAAAGCTGATTGTGAACACAATGGGATATGCATTTTTGATGGGGCTTTTTGTGTGTGTGTGTGTCTCTCTCTTTCTCTCTTTCTCGCTCTCTCTCTCTCTCTCCTCTCTCTCTCTCTCTCTCTCTCTCTCTCCTCTCTCTCTCTCTCTCTCTCTCTGTGTCTGTCTCTCTCTCTCTCCCGGTTCCCTTTGTGTGTCATGGCCCCTCTGTACAAACCACGTCCATCATACTGTGTTCGGCGTACCTTCGATGGCTCCCCGTGTCATGAATAACTGTTGTTTAGTTTCGGTGCTTTTTATTTATATATATATATTTAGGGGGGACTCCAAAAGGAGGAATTTGGTATTTGTATGTTTTCCTTGTTTCAAATAAACAAGTGTGTGAATCGAAAATGATTTCCTCTGAATAGAGACAACTGTTCTCTTTTCATAGCGGGACGTAGTTCCACAACCGGAAAGTCCTGTGGATTTGAGAGAAGTGTGTGTGTGTGTGTGTGTGTGTGTGTGTGTGTGTGCGGGTGTCGCGCGAGCGTCCAGAGAGGCCTTGGCGTGTCCGAGGGGGGGCGCGTCTGTTCCGAGGGGAAGTCCACCGTCCTCAGCTGTTGCTGTTCCTTTACGGCTCGGACGCGGGTGTCGTCTTACAAACGGGGCTCCTTTTGGAGGGAAAACCGCGCTGGCGATCGAGCGGCGTTCCCATTCACGCCGGCGGAGGCACGTGTATCCTAGTACGTGTATCCTCTCCTCCGGGTTCATCGGTTCTGCTGCCTGCGTTTCGGCGTAAGCTAGGTTAGCCATGGGTGTACCGTGGAAGAAGCACCTGAGCTATGGGTGGGAACGATCCATGTGGCTCGTGTGTGCTAGCTGAGGACGACTCAGGTGTGTTGTGTGTGGGACAGCATTCTTGCCTTTGACTGCCCTTGTTATTTCGATGTATTTATGTCTGTTCGTTGCTCTAAGATAAACTTCACTCTGATAAAACCAAAAATGTGCCCCTAATGTGACCTATCTCCCAGAGGGATGAAAGGGATCAGAAATGTTGGTTCTCTTCGAGGAGCTTGTGGGGCCATCCGATGTGTAGCAATACTTTTGGGGGATAGGAAGGGCATTTGGGGCGGGGGGGTGGCCTTCAGGACCAGTATGCTCGCCCCCCCCCCTTGAACTCCCAGTAAGAAAGGAGGCAAACCCAGAGAGATTGACAACTCACACTTCTAATGAGTCAAAAATCCTCCAAGCATGAAATCGGGATGAAATGTGTGATTATGATTCAAGTGGTGTTTACTCTAATCTCTGGGGATGCTGGGACTAAACCTCGGGAGACGGAGCGATGGAGAGAGCGGAAAAGAAAGAGTGGGCTGAGAACGTCCCCTGTCCCCCTTTTCTCTCTGCCCTTCTCTCTCTCTCTCGCTCTCTCTCTCTCTCTCTCTCTCTCTGCCTCTTGCTCTCTCTCTCTCTCTCTCTCTCTCTCTCTCTCTCTGCCTCTCGCTCTCTATGCCTCTCTCTCTCTACTCTCTCTCTCTCTCTCTCTCTCTCTCTCTCTCTCCCTCCCTCCCTCCCTCCCTCCCTCCCTAGCTGCAACAGCGCACACACAAAAAAAAACTTCAAGCAAAGCAACTGATGAATAAGTTAGCGCTGAGCTGCCGAGAGTCTGCAAACAGGGCGACGTGGTCCATGTCAAAGGCAACACCCCCCTCTCTCGTCTGGCGGTAACATTGTACCCGTGTAGCGACGCCGCTGCGACTTGTAAGAAAATAGGTGTCCTGAATGATTCAAGTCGATTCTGGGAATAGCAGGATGCTCGGATGCCATTGGCTACGGCGTATGCAGATGACTTAGTTCCATTCGGGATGGATTCCCAGTGGTTGGTCTTCTCTCTCTCTGATGCTCAGTATTTGGCAAGTCCCTCTCTCTTCACTTGTTAAATCTAGTATACAGAAAAAAAGACAGAAAAAGGAAATAACTGAAAGCATCAGTGGCCCATTTAGACTGGCTAGCCAACCCTCCCCTCCCTCCCTCCCTCCCTCCCTCCCTGCCTCCCTCCCTCCCTCCCTGCCTGCCTCCCTCCCTCCCTCCCTCCCTCCCTCCCTCCCTCCCGTACGCAAGCCGCCATCGCCGTTTAGCAAACACACAACAAACCTCAGTTTTGCTAAGTGGGATTTGATATCTGCGTGGGCAACGCCACACACACTCTTACTTTAGCGCTTGCTTATCGTCGTCGGTCGATCTCTCCGCGATGATGCAGCCTATTTCTTACGCTTTATATGTTTATATAGCGTGTACAGTTTGATAATTTTTTATACATACGGCTGCGAGTGATGACATTTATACCGCACAAGTATAGGAAACATCACAGAACTCAATTCCTAATCTTTGAATGTGTAGAAACAAATGAATGATTTGGGTAAAATTGCATTTGTCAAAGCAATTGATGCCGTATCATAATGGCCGTTGGTGTAGCTTTATCAGAATCCTCAAATGTTGGTCAAAGCTTTCATCTTTGTTTTTTGTTTTTTTATCTTTCCAATGTTATAAGTGTGTCAAATTTCCTGAGAAGGGCGTCACGCTGGGAGGAAAGTCCTTTTGTGGTTTTTCAGGTTTTTCTTTTGATGCTTTTCATACGTCTTTCTCCATATTTGATTTTTTTCCCCCCTGAAAGTATTTGCTGTGTTTTCCCACCGTCCTTAGTTCCATCCGTTGTCTTAAATGGAATCAATTACCTCTCGTTCAGAGTCCAGCTGCCTGGTATAAAAGGTGACAGTGGCATTGTTGTGTCCAGGACCAGCGCTGTAGGCAGGGCGCATCGAGAGAGAGAGAGAGGGGGAGAGAGAGAGAGAGAGAGAAGAGAGAGGAGAGAGAGGAGAGAGGGAGAGAGAGGGAGAAGAGAGAGGGGAGGAGATAGAGAGGGGGAGAGAGAGAGAGAGAGAGAGAGAGAGAAGAGAGAGAGAGAGAGAGAGAGAGGGAGAGAGGGGGGGGAGAGAGAGAGGGGGGGGGAGAGAGAGAGAAAAAGAGGGAGAGGGGGGGGAGAGAGACATAGAGAGAGACAGGCCATGAAGCCCCCACACTCGTCTCATCTATCACTTCACCTCTCTGGCTCCTCATGCGCAGGTGCAAGCTCGACTTCTCTGCTCCTTTAGCCTCTGTTCCCTTCAGATTTCATTTTTTTCTTTTTCCAGAAGAAAGAAAATGTTTTATTTATTTGTCTTATTTTCTGTCCAACGGTTGTTGACCAAGCAGCGGAAAATTGCTGCCTCTGCTTCTTCTCAACCAGGTCAGAATTGTTTTCCTTTTCGAAACTCTTTTTTTTGGAGGGGGTGTTGCGTGCGCGCTGCGGGCCTGCGCACGCGTGCGTGTGCGCCAGTCAAGTTCCCAGGCTGCTGCTGCTGCTGCATACAATGTTGGGAGCCGGCCAGCTTCAGAGACAGATGGTGGAGTTATTAGATGTGCATCATACCCTTCCCTTCCTGCCACTCGCTTTTTAATCAAATTAAAGCAACAAAAAAAAAGGGGAGTCTATTAACCGCGTTTGTATTCAACTCTATAATGGACCTTACTACTCTGACTCCACACCCCCCCCCCTCAAGGCTACTGCCAATCCCACGTTTGCCACGGCGTCGTCGTCGTCGCGTTGTTGTTGTCGTCGGGTGTTTATTCCCGCCGGTATTTGGGCCCGTGCGCACGTGTGTGCGGCTGTGTGCCCGCTCCTCTGTGTCTGTGCTCTTGAGTCGGTCGATTCTTTGAGGGCAGAGGATATCTGCGCGTCGGGCGGCCGATTGAATGAGTCGGTACAAAGAGCCGCCTGTTAAACGAGGTGGCGGGAGCGACGTGAGCTCGAACGCTCACTTGAAAAGAAGGAGAGGGAGAGAGAAAAAAAAATCGGCAGAGTTGAAAGAAAAACCATGTAGTCATAAAACCCGTGGAAAAAGTGAATGTTGTGTTCCCCTTCAAAGCGGGCCGACCCGGCTCGATTCGAGGATAGCTTCCAGATTTACTATGGAAAGTTGAAAGAGTGTTGATGCGTTTCTGCGCGCGTGTGTGTGTGCGCTCGTGTGTGTGTTAGAGTGTTAGGGAGAGAAAGAGAGAGAGAGAGAGAGAGAGAGAGAGAGAGGAGAGAGAGAGAGAGAGAGAGAGAGAGAGAGAGAGAGAGGATATAGTTTGTGTCTGTGTGTGTATGGATGTGTGTTAGGGAGAGAAAGAGAGAGAGAGAGAGAAAGATAGAGGATATAGTTTGTGTCTGTGTGTGTGTATGGATGTGTGTTAGGGAGAGAAAGAGAGAGAGAGGATATCGTTTGTGTCTATGTGTGTGTATGGATGTGTGTTAGGGAGAGAAAGGGAGAGAGAGAGAGATAGAGAGGATATAGTGTGTGTCAGTGCATGTGTGTGTGTATGGATGTGTGTTATAGCAAGAGAAGGAGGAGAGAGAGGAGGAGAGGGAGGGACACATGCATGGCGGGAGAGGGGGGGGCGGGATCCAGTCCCCCTTCCCTTCCCTCCCCCTCCCGTAGCCCAACGTCAGAAATGGTTTCTCCCTACTTTGCATATTCACCATGCTTGGCCTGGCCATATGGGAAAATGCAACTGAAGGAATTGTTGTGAAAAAAAAGGGACAGCGAGTTTGAAAATAAAAAGTTGTTACAGTGCCACTGAAGAACAGGGGAAAAAAAGAGAGAAAAAGAACAATGTATTGCGCGTACACCATCCCAGGAATGAGTGGAAGCTCTTTGATGTACTACTACAACGGCAAAGCGGTAAGCTTCCAGCCACCGAGGGCTGACATTTGATTTAGCCTCCTCTTCTTGGGGAGCTGCACAAGCCTGTCATTCGAACAACACTTTACCCTGTGATTTTGTGTTTTTCGCTCGCAATCTCTGTCGAACGCGTCTCTCGCGTCGCCTCGAAGCGAAAACAAAGAGACAGAGAAGTCCTCGGTCGGTGTGTGTGTGTGTGTTTTGCGTGACGTGGGGAGAGAGGGGAAAGGGGACCTGTGATTTTGCAGCGTTTTTTAAAGGCAACACATGCTGCTGGGAATAGTGGCTCGTCTTGTCAGCATACTGTGCAAAACAATTTCTCCGGATTGGCTCGATAATGTGTTCCGAGTTAGTCGCTGTTAGCGCTGTAATGCTGTTATAGCTGCTTCGGTTATTTATCTATTACGTGAAATGGGATGTAATGATAACATAGTATGGGCCACTGAAAGAGTGATTTGACTGAAAGGCTTTCGTTACTGTGCTTTCATTTAATAACAAAGGCATTTCCGAAAAGGGAATTGGACTTTAGTATCGGTGTGTAAAGTTGAATAAAATAAAATGTGGTAGTTTCTTGCAGGCCAAGAGATTATTGTTATTCCGTATCCTATGATGTATTGGTAACTGTAGTATGTCCTGCATATGTGCCTATGTGTGTGGCTTGTGTCAGAGAGTCACAGGGGGTGCCAATGGGCCCCCTACACCTGTGAACTATCAGGCCTGGGTAGGAAGGTGACAAGGGAGAGAGAGAAAGGAGAGGAAGAGGGAGAGCACATGCTGTATGTTTGGTTCTGTTAGTTGTGAGGGACTGATAGACATAGTGAGAGAGAGAGTGAGAGACCTAGGGATTGTGATGTTGTCTCTCCTGGACTGTAATAGCTTGGCCATATGATAGCAATCAGAGGTAGGGCAGGCAGGCAGGCAAAGAGCAGTTGCAGCCTTGCTCTGAAGGCCCTCTGTCCTGGCCCTCATCTCAGCTTAAACACCACTGGATCGGATGTCAGATAACTGTCCTCACAAAAGCAGACACCTTTTTTGTGGTTTTTTTAAAGAGGCATGTTTTATCATTTGTTGTTGAGAGAAAGACAATTTTAAAGGTGTGTGTGTGTGCTGAGAAGGAAATGTTGATTATTTATTTTACTCATTATTAAGTTAAATAGTGTACATTTTTGTAGGTGTTATTTTCTTCATCATTTATGAAAATAACTATATTTGGTTCTTGTATTTGTTTTATATATAATAATTGTGGGAATTTATGTTATTATCCACAACTATATTTATGGAAGTCAGACAGCAATTTAACAAATTGTAAATAATAACAACAACACAATATACATATATCACTATATATTATATTATATTACTACTACTTATATATCATAATATTCAATAATTGTTATTCAAATTCTGACAATTATATAATGTATTATAATTTAGTTTTAGAAAATATCTATATTGCGTTATTATGTTTTTTTTAAATTGCGTTTCAAAAAGTACCTCACAATGAGTTTGACCGCGTTCTCGCTATGCCAACAGCCAACGGCTGTTCAGTAACAACTGGCGGTTAAAGTTTCCCGCCTGGCGAGGGTGTGCCTGGGCCTGGTTAGCGGCCTCGGGGAGACGTGACATGAGGCTCTGGGCCTGCACTCTCTTGGCATCGCCGGGCCCTCACAGATAAACACAGTCTTCCTTTGTACAGAGGCCGTACAATCCGATTTTTTGTTGATGATACACGGGGCATTGTGCGGCCCCGGCTAGGTGCATTGTGCGACTCTTGATTCCGTGCCAAGCATCTCGCTGGGCTTGTTTATGCTGTGCGTTTGGCGGAATGAAAAAAAAACACGTATGAGAAAACGGTTGTTTTGCCCCTAAAAGCCTATCGATAGGTGGTTTATTTTTTGTGGCCGTTCATTGTTGGGTATTTGCCACTTTACAGGGGAAAGAGGGAGACGGCTACATGCTAGGAAAAGGCTGTGTTTGGGCTGGTTGGTCTCCGGCTCTGCGGAGGGAAAGTGGAGCAGCAGCAGGGCCGGCTGGGCTGTGGCTCTGGAGTCTGGAGAGGCTGAAGGAGCAGCTTTGCCCCAATGAGTCAACAAAAGAGAGGCAAAAACAAAAGGCCTCCACTCAAGCTCGTTTCAAACATGGCTTCCCAGTCGCCATTGTCATGCAAACGCCATATCGGAATTATCCTGAAGTTTTAATTAGCCGCGACAACATCAACTTTGCATAGTCTGGCCAAAATCTTCACTACAATTTGACAATTTCAGAAAACGTTGATGCTTTCCATCTATAATTGTGGTGTGAATATCTTCTTTAAATAGATCATCAAAGTAATATCAGAATTCTGTGACAGTGACCAATTTTTCTAAAATTGTTGACCTGTTACTGTGTATGGTTAAAGACATAAATACAAAAATGATTGTATACAAATTATTAATCATTATTTAATGTATCAGGACAGAGTAGTTTTATTAATGTATCCAGTACCAGTGATATGGAGAAACATTTTCTAATAGAAAATGACAAATTATATTAATTGGGTTCTTTACTTTACTAAATGAGACTATGTTATGAATTTGTCTACATTAGATCTTTAGAGTATTATGTTTAATTAATTTAAGTAGGTCTCTCGAGTCATATACTGTATCTCTTAGGAATTTTTATGAATAATAATTAACATTAATACATATGTAATTCATTCTTATGCTATTATTAGTAAATTAAATACTACTAAATACTACTCACTTATAATAATAATAATAATAACAATAATAATAATAATAATAGAAGAATAGTAAAAAATTACGATGAATTAAGAATCAAGAGTAATCTGTCAGATTGAAATGTATGACAATACAATTGATATGATATAAATATATAATGTTCACAGGTGCTGTGTGATTGTCAGGCAATTCATATAAAGTAAAGGCTTGCAGCGACTGCTATCCTTTTAGAAATGACAGTTTTATGATAGATAGTTGTATGTACATTGCTACAGATTGTTCTCTGTTACAAATGTTCTGTAAACACTACAACATTGAATGAGACATTTGTCAAATTAGACTATAGATTAGATAGACATTTTTTCTTATTTGTACGAGAACATAAGTGTAAATCTTTACTGTAATTTGTCATTCCAGACAAAGTCAAAGATGTCCTAATTTCATCATGGATTTCATGACTAATATGGATCAATATTGAATGTTTAAAACCAGTTGTTCTACTTATCAAATCATCTGGATGTCGCTATTGACCATACGATGCGACCTGTACATTTCCCCCTCTCCATGCCAGTGTACAGTTGTGTACACTCAACTGTACACAGCTCTCTCTCTCTCTCTCTCTCTCTCTCTCGCGTTAAATGTCTCTCGCCCTGAATTCCCTCCCCCATGCGTCGTAGACGACGGCGTCGGGACGCTCCCGTTGCCAGACGCAGAGAGAGCCTCCTCCTGACGTGTCCCATGTGGACGGGGCTCGGGACCGGGCCCTCGCGAGGGCGGCATTCCTCGGATAGCCGGGGGGATTTTCCACACAAAGCCGTGGGAAGCGCGCTCCTCTGCCATGCCGTGCCCCGAGTCGGGCACCCCGTGACTGAACCCATGCCAGGCTGTGCCCGTCTGATCAAACTGTCAGCGTGGGGAGGAGGTGGAGGAGGAGGAGGGGGGGGGGCGGAGGAGGGGGGGGTAGACTGGCATACTGGGGATACGGCCTCTAGGATATGGCGGGCGGCAGCGTCCATGTCGAGGGAGGTGACAGCAGGCATGTGGGCATGCCGTCCACGCCGCCACAGTGCCGTGAGAGAGGAGGACAGAGGAGGTATACAGTGTCAACGTTATTCACAGGCACGGTGCACCTGAATAGAACCAAGCCGGAGGAGCCACTTCCCCCGGGTTACTCTCTAGCGTGTGTGCGTGTGTGTGTTTAAGTTTGTGTCCGTGCGTGCGTGTGTGTCAGTCTATCCCCCTCTCTCTCTCTGGGGTTAAGGGGTGACATCACTTTAGGGCCCAGACTGTGGACATGACACACTTGTTCTCGCCGCAGCGCCCGTACTGTCCCCTCATTATGGATGTTAAAATAGATCTTTTGTCAAGAGAGAGGCGAGGGGGGTGGGGGGGGCAAATCCCATTGAACTAGGTCATCCCTGGCTGTGTGTGGGCCCGTGAGTGCCTTTGAGAAGCAGGGCCTCGCCGACATGTGTTGTGTAAAAGAGACATTATGCAAAACGCTGAGTAAAGTGGTCGCCGGCGGTATGACAAAATGGCCAAGAAAACTGTTTTGCTCTTACTCATTGTTGTGATGACTGTTGTATTGTTGAACCCTGAATTAGAGAAAGCTGCCAAGTGAACAGACTATTTTTTACCCTTGGACGGATTGCATCTACTCGAAAACAAAATGCAGTTCCAGGTTGAAAACCTCCCAAAGCCATTTATCAGTGATGGACAAACAAGTCAAATCCGACGAGCCGCTAAAAACAACGAGGAATTGGGCGTGGGTCAGCGACTCCTCTGCCTTTCCTTTGGAGCGTCTCCTCTCTAGTCTCCCATCGTCCTGTGTGGGTCAGCGTCCGCTTGAACCCCAATTCCCAAACGGAACCAGTGCTGTTCCATGGACCTCCGAATGATCACAAACACACACACACACACGCACACACGTCTTCAGGGGTTGTGTCGGTCGGTTGGTGGTGGTCTGGCGAGAAGGGTCTCTGCCACGCCGTGACGCCAGCCGGCGGGATGCCCGGCGCTCCTGGCCAGGACGATCGCCACGGCGATCAGAAAATAGGCCGTTCTCAATCTCCCGTTAGTGTGCCCAGCCTACCAAGCACTGCAGCTGGTCGTGGCTCCAGGCCTCGCGCCAGTCACCCGGACACACCGTCTCATGACTCCTCCTTTTACACCCTTCTTTGTTGCCACGGTGAAGTTCACCGCACGTCCGACGCCCGGGGACTCGAACCGGCAACCTTCAAATCCTTCACGCCCCTTCAAATCCTGAACCTACTATATCTCACGCCTTGTCAGCCTATCAATGACCCCTCGATGGACGCCCAGATATATTTGTCTTTTCATCTCCGAGGAGCAGAAAATAGCTACGTGAAGCCAGGGGGGAGAGAGAGAGAGAGAGAGAGAGAGAGAGAGAGAGAGAGGGAAACTGTCCGAAACACTGAAGTAATCACGGCTTTGATCTCGGACCGTTTTATTATTACAGTCTGCGCCCAAATAATGCGATCCCGATTGGGCCGTCTGTAGGGGAGTTTGGGCCCCATGTGTTGGTCATTAGAGAGAAGGCCCTTCTCATGGAATCAGGATGGAGCCGCGGCACTACCCACCAGGCCCCTGATCTTAATACCGATTAACTTTGATATGGATCAGCCCCGGACCGAAGCTCCCCTCCGGACCCCTCGCCTCACTCCACGCCCCGCCACGTCCACCGACGTTTCCATCTCCATCCTCTCTCTCTCTCTCTCTCTCTCGCCAGAACGATCAAATAAACACGTCCGGGAATACCAATTAAAACGATACATGGATATGTGGCTACAGAATGGCGTTTGGCGTGTGTGTGTGTGTGCACTCACGGTTAAAGTGCAGCCGTCGTCGCCCCGTGTGTGTGTGTGTGTGTGTGGCTTCTGTGCGACGCGCGGGGGCGCTACGCTCGGCTTCCAGGCGGTGGCAGAAGCCCTCCCGGCGCCCTCCCGGCGGCCGCGCTCCCAAAGCCACTACCGATTGGCCGACGGCTGGTGAGGCGGCGACGGGCACAGGGGTGAATGTCAAGGCTCTGCAAATGTAAGAATAACAACAGGGAAGGGATCGCAACCACAGCAGCTAAACAAAGAGTGCGGTAGGAGTGTGTACTGTGGTACTGTGGAGGGTGCCAGTATGAGAAGCCAGTGTGTGTGTGTGTGTGTGTGTGTGTGTGTGTGTGTGTGTGCATACGGGGTCTGGTGATGGCTACAGCTGCTGGAAGGCACCCTATATATCTCCGGGTGTGTGTGTGCGCCGCCGTACGTGGTTTGCTATCGCCATGCTCGTTTGTGAGGAAATCTGCTTCCTGAAAGTTTGAGATTTGCTCTTAATTACTCTGACGATTGATTATTTACGGCGGCAATTAATCGGTTTGTCAAGCAGCC
Organism: Mallotus villosus; assembly: GCA_903064625.1. Classification (NCBI taxonomy): domain Eukaryota; kingdom Metazoa; phylum Chordata; class Actinopteri; order Osmeriformes; family Salangidae; genus Mallotus; species Mallotus villosus. Next base: position 9,907 of record CAEFZP010002276.1, on the reverse strand, counting down.
AAATGGCAACGTCCCAAAGCCGGTCAGGGAAAACAGGTTCCTCCCCTTTCCCCAAATCCAGTCCCCGTCTTTCCCAGCCCTTGTCCCCCTATCGAGACCAAATGAAGCTTGTTTATCTCGCCCTTTTTTTTTCTCGTGGTCCCACTACCCGTCCTTTTCATGGAGATATCTTCTCCTCGCTAGGTCTTGAGTTTATCATCTTTCCCAGGGTTCATCTTCCACGAGGCCCCGCGGAGATCAGGGGTAACCCGTCCCAGATTTTCCTCCCTATCGCTCCGAGTAAATCCTGAAAAATGGATTTGGCACATTGTCTCCTCGGCAGCTCTCGGTGTGCGAGCGAGGCGTTTGCGCGTGAACCAGGCTAGACGAATCAGCTCGACGGGTTTGGGTTGCGTGAGACCGTAGTCCTCTGAGGATGTGAGAGTGCAGTACTGATTCATCGACATATCGGCTGCCCTTCCTGTCTGTGATAGGTGTGTTTACGGCCTTTTGTGCTGAATACAGGATGTGGCCCCACATTTTTACAGTAGCCTTCCGGAAACAAACATCCCAATCCTTGTTTTTGTCTTGGAATCACCTTCCACTGCCACACAAAATGCCTCTCGCTGATTGGACGCGCCACGCTGTCAGTCTAGCTTGGTCTTTCCTATGAGGTCACTTACCTGTAGTCAATCACTGGTCCAGACATGTTTATGGTTTGTGAGGTAAACACATAAGACCGGAGCTCTGTGTGGTCCTGTGGTCTTGGCCTCGCTGCTCGACCACCGAGCCCCATGACTCAGGCCCCTGGTGCTGCTGGGCACACGTGCGTGTGGCTCCACACGAGCACGCTTCCACGCGCATCCGCCGCCTTAACCACACGCAGCACCGTGGAGCAGAGGCCCTCCTTTTTGATCCGTTCCCGTGCTTCGATCGGCAGCGACTGTTTCCGAGAGGTTTCGGTTTTCTTCAAAAGCTTCGAGATTTATCCTCCCCCATCGTACTGTTGATGTAGTTTTTTTGTACTTAGTACATTTTTTCAAATTACCTTGTATCGTTTAGTGTGTGTGTGTGTGTGTGCGTGCGTGTGTGTGTGTGAGAGAGTGTGCGTCGTGTAAAGCGTCCTGACAGCTCGGCGTTGTAGAAAGCCAGAGAACGGTAACAAGCGCTGGCAGTGGCTGACATATGGCGGTAATTAAATTAAATTAGGAGGAGAAAACGCTGTGGTCAGTTGCCAAAAACTCTATACCTTGAAAGGACTCGCAAATAATCAAAAGGAAAAAAGCCTCCACCGAAAGCCCCCTCGTAAAGATCCGTCACCTGTGGAAATTCTCTCTCCCGACGCGGAAACCTGGCTTTTTCTCTTCCACGGAGCCGTCGAGTCCCTCTCCTAATGGATGTATCTTTGCCGCTACCATCTCGGCGAACACGTTTGGGGAGAGTCGCCACTTGACAGATCACGAAATTACCTCTGAAACCTCAGCCTAAAGTCTTAGGAAAGGCAAACGTGGATTCTTCCTCCATTCCTCCCTTTTTTTTTCTTCTTTTTTTGTGTGTTCTATCTCTGGCCTGTTCCCTCATTGCTGGGGCCGGGATTCTTAGTCACTTTGCACTTTATTTCTGAGGCCTGTCAAGTGTCTTTTTACTTTGGTGTGTGTGTGTGCGTGAGTGTGTGTGACGGCGTGTGCCTGTGCATCTCATACTCTCCCAGTGAGGCCCCCCTCCCGCTTAGGCTGGTTATTGACTCCCCTGTATTTTCAAAAGCGAGGAGCTTTTTTATTATTTATTATTTGTATTTTTCTGATGGCCATTTCCCCTCCCCGTGACAGGGATGCGGTGTGCGGGGTTGTGGGTGGGGGGGGGCGGGGCTTATTAGCTGTCGAGCCCTGGAGATGGCTCCCCTGGCCACGGTCACGCCGCCGGAGGAGCCGAAAGCTATTTCCTGTTTGCGCCGTTGGCTTGGAGGGGCCATTATAAAGTGCATTAATGTCGACTCGGAGGAAAGGGGAGCCAGGCCAGGCCCCTCCATCCCCATCCATTGAAATGAGCCGTGGGGGGGGCTCACCTCGAGGGATATCGAGGAACGCGGCCGCATCTCCCATTTCCCTGCCTCGCAAACGCAGCGGGTTCCCCCACTCTCTCCCGTCCGCCCACCGAACGCACAGAGATCCTCGGCGTGTGTCAGGATGATCTATACGTGGGCCGCACAACACTCCATTGGCCGGCTAGTCGCCATAACAACAACAAATGGCACCCAATTACGGCTCCGGGTTTCCTATTTTGGCATATACAGATAAGACCATTCCAGAGAATTATAGATGTGGTTTTCCGTTTCCCTCGTTTGTGATCATTAGAATGTGACATCTGAGCAGACATGTCGGGTGATTTGTTGAGAGACTTTTTCTGGGTTTTTTTTCCCCCTTTTCTTTTTTTCTTCTTTTCTTCCTCCGCTGGCCTGTCTGTGGTGTCATGTCGGTGAGCGTGCCACGGAACCGCCACGCTCCTCCCTAGCTGTCTGTGTGTGTGTGTGTGTGTGTGTCTGTGTGTGTCTGTGTGTGTGTGTGTGTGTGTGTGTGTGTGTGCGTGTGTGTGTGTGTCTGTGTGTGTGTGTGTGTCTGTGTGTGCGTGTGTGTGTGTGTCTGTGTGTGTGTCTGTGTGTGTGTGTGTGTGTGTGTGTCTGTGTGTGTGTGTGTGTGTCTCCTTGTCCTGGGTGGGAGATTGGAGTCACAGCTCCGCTAAGCTGTCTCACAATCACCACAGACATCATCCACAGAGCTATCCCCTCATTTGCTTTTGTTGACGATTACAAGGTGGAGGGAGGGGGGGGGGAGAGGGCGCTCGCGAAAGAACACAATGACGAGCTCACGTCAGGGTTTGCTTCCTCCGAATTTTTAGTCTCACTGTAGATTACAGTGGAAAACGCTCTCGGCGACGGGCACGCGCCTGCGCCGTGACAGTTTCAGGCGTCGCCCACTAGAGGGCACCACTCGTCGGGTGCTTGCGACCGGGCCACACCGACACTGTCGTCCAAAGACGGGAGGCGTCTTATTATTTATTTCATTTTTCTTCAGTTTTTCTTTACACAGAGGAATATGTGCCTTATCTATGATACCCGAAATACATTTAGTATATTCTTTGGGGCTTGCTTGTGTGTGGGAAGGAGGGGGGGAGGAGGGGGAGGGGGGGCCGCTAGGGGCTCAGCTGGTAATCCCCGGGGCGATCGGAAAGAGAGCGTAGAGGGCCGTGGGACGGTGTCATCACACACGGCGCGGCGGAGGCTCCACTCTGTTTAATCCCCGACGCCACGGAAACCAAAACAGCCGTACCCTTCATCGGCATGCGCAGTTGTCTTATTGATTTCTTTATCCGTTCAGGTCAGGCTGGGGCGGGGGGGGGTGTCTTAGATTGAGATCAAGCCCCCTTACCCCCCCCCCTCGCCTCCCCACAAAGATGTAGTGCAGTGAATATTCACCCTGGGGGAGGGAGGGGGGAGGGCACAGGGTCCATTGTTCGGTGCCTAGGCCTCTCCTGCTATCCCAGAAGGCCACGGGAGCTGTGCTCTCGCCTACCTGGCAAGTCACCAAGAAGGGGAGAGAAGCAGCAGGGCGAAGAAGAAAGGGAGCATGAGGGGTGAGGGGGGGGGTGGGTGAGCTGTGAGGGGGGGGAGGGGGGTGAGGCGGCATTGATCCTTTTAAGGTGCTGTAAAGCGCCCCGCCTCCCCTCTACCATCTGTGCAGCAGACTCCTAACCCTGCAGCCCCCTCCGCCCCACACACACACACACACACACACACACAAACCCCCCTCCCCAGACACTGACACCAATCAGATCTTAGCATACCATAGTAGCAACCGTCACGCACAAACACATAGTTACGTCCGCACGCTTCTTTTGATGAACCTCCCTGAGGTCTCACCGGAGGTCCCCAGGTAAGACCTCCGCAGTATGCCCCTCAGAGGGGGCCGCTCGCACCCCCGACAGAGGTGGGCCTGTGTGAGACGCCCTCCAATACCCCCACACGCACACACACACACACACACACACCCTCCTGCATCACTTTGCAATAGGGCCAAGCTTTTTCTCGGGGGTTAATTTGACCTAATTAGTGGTCAATTAAAAAAAACTCAAAATTGCTGAATCGAATGTCTTTGATCAGAGCCCCGGCACAGTCTGCTGTTCCTTCAGCCACCATCTTGAATTCATTTGGAGTCTGCAATATAAACACGCTGAAATTGCTCTCCTTTTTTCTCCTTTTTTTTTGTGTTCGCCAAGCAGAAATCGGCCAGTATGGCCAGTCTGTGTGTTTTATTCCTTTCTTCCTCTCTGGCCTCTAAACCCCGGTCCTTAGCAGGTCCCGGACGAGTCACCACCTCACGCTAAAACCAAGATGGAGGCAGAGCACGATCAGACCCCAGATCGAGGCGGGGAGGGGCAGAGAGGCAGGCCTGGGCACGGTGCCCACCGCTTGCCAGCATCACTGCCAGCTTCTGTAATCACTAGGCAGGTTGAAAGAGAAGTGAGAGAGAGAGAAGCGTTGGGGTGGCTAGGACAGATAATAAAAGAAAGGCCCTCGTTTCAAACCAGCAGGACGTTCACACCAGCCTGCAGGACGTTCACCAGCCTGCAGGGGGAGCGCGCAGGGCCTCCACTCCAGAGGAGGCTAGCAACGCACACACACACGCTAGCTGGTCGTTGTGAGAGAATGCACGTTTGTCAAACACACGCGCGAGCGTTTTCGGGCGTCGGGACCGAAGGGACAGATTAGTGTCCATGGCGACCTCGGAAGCCGCTGTAGGTTAGACGCCTATGTCCGGGGGAAAACGAGGAGCGAGGAGAACGGGGAGAGCAAACAGCCACGCTCCCCCGGTTGTCGGGAGAAAAGCAAACATGGATGCTTTCTCTGCCTGTTGCTGCTAGCGTCACCCTACTCCCGCCCCCCTGATATCCCAGCCATGTCAACCACCTGACGTTTGTTTGTTTTTTCTTCTGGGTTTGCGGATTCTTTCCCGGCGCCGCGCCACACCGCGTGTCTGACATTTCCCATTTCACCCGGGGAGAGCACGCCGCGGCCGGGATGAGGAGATAACCCCCTCTTATCGCCCCCGCGCTCCCTTCAAAGGAGCGCTTTCTTCCGCGACAACCTCCCCCCACCCCAATCCTGTCTTCCGTCCCCCCCCACGGACAGCGATTCCAATCTCCGCTTTTTCGAACCGTGCGTCCCCGTGCAGGTTTGTTCAGCGGGCGGCGAGCGTCGCCAGTGTCGCGTTGCGACGCCGTTGTCCGTGTGCTTTATCTGGGTCTGGGGGGGCAGGTCTGTGTGTGTAGGGAGGGGGGGGGTGTAGTGGTGGGAGGGGGTCTATGCAGATGCAATCGCTCCGTACATGCACCCGGGTGAGCGCTGGCCATCCACCTCCATCGTATCCCTACCTCTCTGTGTGTGTGTTTGTGTGTGTGAGTGTGTCACCACCAATACTCCATACTGACAGCCAGTTAGGGGGAAGGGGCGGTGTAGGAGGAGGTCTTCACACACACACACACACACACACACACAGCGGGGCGTCTAGTTCACCGAGGTGAATATGGAGAGCGGTGCGCATACACTCGGCGGGAGGGGGGGGGCTCAATATATGCAGGGCACATCAAAAGCTCCCTCCTATAGACAATCAGGTCCTGTTATTGCGTGACACACACACACCCTATCTCCCTGCTTATCTCTCGGTGGTGTGTGTTCTCCATATAGTGGCCCCCGCTGAATTATACATGTCCCCAATCCTTCAGAGCCGCTGGCCCGCGTGTTTGTTGCACGTGCGTGTCGCCGCGCGTGTCGGCGGTCTCCGTGGCACGATAGCGTGGCAGGTGCTCGACGTGAGACGGGAAGCAGAGGAGGGCGGCGTGGTCGTGAATGCCAGCGCCCGTGCCCCGAGGTTTACTGTCGACGCGGCCTTGGGCATAGCGGACGTGCCGGCCGAGCGTCGAGCCTCCGCCCCAGGCTGGGCCTGCCACTCTCAGAGGCCCAGAGCGGACGGGCAACACGCCACGGAGCGGGAAGAGGAGTGGAACCCCGGAAATATGGGGACGATTTACGAGGGTCTTGTTGTCAAGCAGGGCCCGGACGGGGGGGTCCTGGTGGAGGATGACGGGGGGGGCCTGGTGGAGGCTGACGGGGGCCTGGTGGAGGCTGACGGGGGCCTGGTGGAGGCTGACGGGGGCCTGGTGGAGGCTGACGGGGGGGCCTGGTGGAGGCTGACGGGGGGGCCTGGTGGAGGCTGACGGGGGGCCTGGTGGAGGCTGACGGGGGCCTGGTGGAGGCTGACGGGGGGGCCTGGTGGAGGCTGACGGGGGCCTGGTGGAGGCTGACGGGGGGGCCTGGTGGAGGCTGACGGGGGCCTGGTGGAGGCTGACGGGGGGGCCTGGTGGAGGCTGACGGGGGCCTGGTGGAGGCTGACGGGGGCCTGGTGGAGGCTGACGGGGGCCTGGTGGAGGCTGACGGGGCCTCGACGCCCTCGCCGTCCGCGGTCGGAAGGAAACCGTCTCTCCCCCATGCGCTGGGAGGAAGCTATGAATCAAACGTCCCCACACACACACACACCCCCACGCACACACACACCCCCACACACCCCCTCCCCCCCGGGCGTAGAGTTCCTGCGGTGGGATCCCCACCTGCCCCCTCGTGCAGGGTGTAGAGGCGAGGCCCCCTTCTCACACTCACTCACTCGCACCCCCCCACGCATGCACACCAGCCCCCCTCGGGTGTGAGTGACTGACTGGCTGCCTGGGGGGGGGAGGAGGAGGGGGCAGGGTGTGTGTGTGTGTGTGTAGACAGGGATCCATGCTGAAAAAACACTGCCTCCTTCAGACACAGGTGCACACCGCTGAGGAACACACTTGTCTTGGCGTGGTGCGCCCTAATCAAGCAACAGGAAGCCATTCCTCCACAGGGAGGCGGCGCAAAGTTTTTTTCATTTTCTTTTTTTTTAAATGCGTGCGCGCGTGTTTTCTCGACGGGGGTATGGTGTGTGTGTGTGTGTGTGCACTAGCATGTGCTTGCTCCCCCCCCCTGCCTCCTCCTCCCCCCCCCCAACCTCCCCTGCCTCCTCTGCTTTGGTTCATGTGGAATCAATTAGGCGAGCGATACTCGGGCCAGGCCCGGGGGCCTGCGCATGTCTTCCCAGTGAGAGCTGCCTCTAACTCTGCCTCTGCCCTGCCTCTGGCTCGGGGTCTGGGCCTGGGGAAGGAAGCCTGCATCTGGAGCACATTACCACAATTGCAGGTTGATAGAATAAAGGCCAGGCTGAGGTGGGCGGGATTTCCTTCCGCTTTAACCCCCCCCACCCCCCCCCCTCCTTCCCCCGCTCCTTCCCCCCCCTCCTTCCCTCCTCCTCTTCACCGCCTGTCTTTCTCTTTGACTCTCTTTCTTCCTTGTTTTCGCCTCCTTTTCTCTTTATTCCTCTCTCTCTCTCTCTCTCTCTCTGCCTCTTTCTTTCTCCCTCGCTCCCTGTAACTCTCTCTCCTTCACCTTCTCTCGGTCTCTCTGTAGTCCTGCATCCCCCTGCTCCTCAGTACATCACCATCGGACCGGCCCGGTCATGTGTTGTGCATTAGCGGGGGCCCCCGTGGCAAGCCCCTCGTGTCGAGGGCCCCAGCGCCCGGCGAACACGGAGGCCCATGATGAGCTGTCTAATTAGTTTCCTGTAGGAGAAGAGCAGGAGGTGAGAGGTGGAGCAGGACGGGGAGAGAGAGAGAGAGAGAGAGAGAGAGAGAGAGAGAGAGAGAGGGAGAGAGAGGGAGGGGGTGTGGCCGTCCCAGAAGCCGAACTCCCCTCGTGGCGGTGTGAGAGCGGCTACGCCTCCCCTCTCTCTCTCTCTCCCCAGACCGGCCCGGTGATGCTTTTGGCACGGCCCGGTTCGGCCCCCGGCCACGACCGGTTTCCGCCGAGCTCCGCAGGGGCCAATCTGGTTTGTGTTTTGCGGGGGCTCACGGTGTCCAGGCACAGGTGTAGTGGGGGTCGGGGGGCGGTGGGGAGGAGGTGGTTGGAAGGAACCGGGGAAAAAGGGGGTTCGAGGGTTTTTCGTGACTGGCTCCCTCCGAGTACATCGATTCGAACACATCTGCTTTGGATAACGGGCGGCGAACCGTATTTGTGCGTGCGTGCGTTTCTCCTCGTGTGTGTGTGTGTGTGCCTGCGCGCCTGTTTGTGTCTCTGTCAGAGAGAGAGCGCGCTTCTCTATTGAGTAACTTCTGGCTCGTTGCTTTTTCCATCGCCTGACCCCGTGTCCCGAGCCCGTCCACCCAGCCCGTGTCCTCACATGACATGAAAGCGCCCCCCTCGCTCAAGTGTCTATTTGTCCAAAGTGGCCCTACCCACGGTTCGACCTCGTGTGTGATAGCCGCCGTACCAATGTTGACTCAATTAAGAGGTTAATAACGTGGGTCAGCGGCAAAAAAAACACCTCGGCCGCGGCTTTTTTGAAATTCTCTCTCACTGGCTTCCTCTTGACAGGCCGCAACGCCGAGCACGTTGCCACGGCGCGTTGCCATGGCGTGTCAGACCTTGACGCGGTGAACCACCCACAGGGACGGGGCAGTGTTTTGACCGAGGAAGGTGAGGGGGGGTGGGACGGGAGGGTCTAGGGGCAAGGGAGGGAGGTGAGGGGCGGGCTGGGGGGGTGGTGTGGGGGGTAGAGGGGTGGAGGGGTGTTGATGAAGGAGGGAGGAGAGAGGAGAGGGGGGGCTGCGGGTGGAGGTCGGGGGTCGGAGAGGTTTAGCAGATGTTCCACACGTTGGGCTCATTAGGAGACGGGAGCGCGGGGTGTTCTCTCCTCCCTCCCTCTCCTCTCTCTCTCTCTCTCTCTCTCTCTCTCCTCTCTCTCTCTCTCTCTCTCTCTCTCTCCATTGTGCTACCTTCTACTTCTACCTGGTCTCTCCTTCTGGGAGCTGCTCTCCCCCACCCCACCTGACACGACCTCTCTTCCTCATTGTCCCGTGGCGTTCCACAGGAGTCAGCACGCGCCCCAGCGCCCCCAGAATAGAACTCCTCCAGTCCCCACAGAAATGCAAACAGTCCACACAAGTAACCGTACTCTCTCATTTTTCATGTGGGGGACTTGCGACGTGTGCTTTGTGTCTCTCTCCTTTTCTCTCTCTCTCTCCTCTCTCGCTCTCTCTCTCTCTCTCTCTCTCTCTCTCGCGCGCTTTCCCTCTTTGCTGTCTCTGTACACATTGCTCACGCTTCTGTTGTTCCCCCCAAGAGGAACAAACAGTCTTCTGGAATGTTCCTTGATATCTTCCAGGGCCCGGGGCCATAAAGAGAAGCTTTGATGAAAACTGTAATGTTTCATACCAAGCTGCGACTCTTCATCAAGTGTGTCAGCCATATTGAGAGGCTGCCTGGGGGGGTTCCAATGCTGGAATGTCTCTAAAGAGGATTTTTGCTGTGGAAACTGACAGACAGGCAGACAGGCAGGGAGACAGGCAGGACGACAGACAGACAGGAAGACAGACAGACAGGAAGATAAACAGACAAGCAGGCAGTCAGGAAAACAGACAGACAGTCTGGCTGGCTGGCTGACTGACAGGAAAAATCCACAGGCAAGACAGACAGCCAGGCAGGAAGGCAGAGAGACAGACAGGCAGGCGAGCGGAGACTCCCATGCAGAAGCCGTGGTGTGAAGTGACTGCAGCAGGTGCTAGCATGTAGGGTGGAGGACGCTAACAAGCGTGCTTCCTGAAGCAGTGGTACATCTCTGGCATCACGGGCACTCGTTCACTTTAGCCTTTTCCACACGCAACTGTGGGTGTTCCTGGAACTGGTGTTGGGTTTTGAGTCCGCGGGGAGATCTGTCTGTGTCTGGGGCCTGATAGCTCACAGACCTCGTCTGTTGTTACTCCTGAGCCCGCGCAAGGTGCATCATGGGAAGGCCCTGGATCC
>CAEFZP010002275.1:17500-22500 GCA_903064625.1 Mallotus villosus | reverse complement strand
ACCTTTTGGACTCCGTCGCTAAGGCCGACGCGGGGATTTCAATCGCAGATCATCAAGCAAAACCTGACACCTCTCGTAAGATTCGGGAAAAATTTAAGGCTTTTTTTGTAAGAGCTGACAAACGCAAGATTGTCGAGGCAATAGCACTAGGAACAAATGCTATTCCGGTGTTTGGGCCTGTAGTTGCTGGTGCATTCTTTTTTGCTCTTGCCTTTTTTCCACCAAAAGACAACGTAGCTACTGGGATGAAAGATGTGATTAGTAAATTAAATTTGATGTCTTTGCAGATGTCTTCCCTGAATAATAACTTGTTTATGTCGAGGTACACCACTTACAGCCAACATATTCAGGATGTTAAAAACTCCTGGGATAAGTATATTGAGTATGTTAATTTCATAGCAGACAAGGAGAAAGCTAAAGCAATGTTTACTGACTTCTATGACAACACAGCCACAGAGAGCAGAGTGGCTAGCCTCTACAGCTCCCTGACAGCCAGCGAGGTGTCACTACAGTTGAATGTCTTAGAAATGCTGACAGAAAGATTTAACGGGGATTTTGTTTTTGTGAGTGCGTATGCTTCGATTCTTAACGATCTTCTGTGGAAAGGGCTGGGTATGAACCTGGTCTACTACCAACTGAAGGGTTACAACCACGAGTCCGAGGCAAAAAAAGCAGCCAAAAAGATTTACAAAGCTTCCATTGCTTTGGAAGCAACTCTGCTGAGGTGTATTAAAAACTATGAAGAATTCCTCAGGGTTGATGTGGACCAACTGATGAAATATAATTCAGATGATACAGAGTTAGCTAGGAGAAGCAGCTACTTTCTGAATGCAAAGTATTTCTGGTATGACTGGACTGTTGTTGTGTATAATACAGATAACCCCGACATATTCACGGATAAAAAATTCAAAACTTTCCATGAAGGTGAGCGGAGTATGGCTGTTATATACATGCTTAGTGGGCCTAGTTCAATATCAACACGTAGAGTACAAAAACAACAGATTGTAAATTGTCTAAACGGTGTCAAACAGTGTAAGGATATGATTTCGAAATTATCTGGTTGTGGGAATAATATTGCAGGTTATTTTTTGTCAAAAAATTTAAGATATGCAAGTTCTGAAAAAGATGAAAGACCTGTTGAGAAATCGTGTAGAAAAGATGCACATGCCAATCCCTATACTTTATATATATTTTTAGACACTGAACCACCACCTAACCCATGTGATCGCTTCCAGTGTGTACATGGCACCTGTAGACTGTTATTTGATACCCTACCTTATTGTCAGTGCCTTCCAGATACCTTTGGGGAGCACTGTGACATGACTGTCAATGTAGTCATTGACGATTTAAAGTACAACTTCCGCTTAGGCTCCGAGGCTCCTAAACCCAGCAGCAACTCCGATTTCTTGAATGGTTTACTATACTAGGATAAGACCACCAACTAAGAAGGATTCATGGGTTTCTGGACACACCGTTTGTTCTGGGATATTTTAAGTTAATAGATGATAATTAGAGTTTGATTAAACAGGCTTTTTAAATCAGTATAAATCGATTTCAAATCAAGCTAAAACCTATATTCTTGTATCGCAGTCAACAGTAGCTAAGCAGTAGAAGCTAGCTATTAAGTTAGACACTAGAACCGTTTTTTTTGGTTTTGTTTTGGTTTGACAATATGAGTATTTGCAAGTTAAACTTAACATATTCACCTGAGTAATGCGATCCAGATCTTCCTGTTCACTTGTGCTCCTTAGCAAAAACCAGTAGTTTGGATTTGATTGTGTTCAGTAATGTGCGAGATGCTAAGAACTGTCTGTATATGAACTGGAATGCAAGAAAACACTGCTGTTTAAAGTGTAGAATGCATGTACAGCGCATCTAGTGAATTGCTTTTCTACTGCATGCACTCTAATGTAATGTATTATCCATTACATAGAGTAAGGTGTTTTCACTGAATTGTAAGGCAATGTCTTTCCCCACTAAATTATATTCACTGTTAAGAAATACATTGTATACCACCTCTATTGAATGTATATTATTCTTACAACTATTTAGACTAAATGATTCATGAATGGGTCCCAGAAGAGTTTCAGCAAGCCTCTAATATATATTGTATGGCATTTTTGTTTTGTTGTTTCTCCAAACATTTAAATTGTTTAATTAAACGGTACAAGTAATCCCCTGGTGTTGCTGATGTTTTTATCTTTTCATTAAAAAAAATATAAGAAACATTTAGTCTTAACATTAACTAGCTAAAGATCTAGCTAGATATGTGTTACCCACCTAGCTAGCACTGAAGTTAAATAAGACAAGAAACTGTCTGTTGGCAATCTATCCAGCTCAGTGAGACAGTTCTTGATTGCTTTTAGTTCAGTCAAGACAATCACGTATTAGATTTGAGCATTATTGTTACATGACATGGACATGTAGATTTAACTTTGGCGGAGTGGATGATCTAAGAGAAGCACTCCCTGCCTCCTCGATGCAACACATACATACATGAGATATGAGGCAGGGAGCAATAGAGATATAATCCCCCTGATGGATAGAACATACAGACAGCATGGGGGAGAAGGGGATGGTGGAGGGTGGCAGCAGCACTGATCATACAACAATTGGGCTGCGAGTGTGTGTGTGTGCGTATCCGCACGGCCTTTTAATGCCGTCTAATCGGACTTGGCCCAATGGGCTTGTGCTGGCTAACACAGGTGTGGTAATGAGCGGATGACGCGCGCTGCCCGATTGCCATGCCTGAACTAGCTGCGCTTATTTGGCCCACAATAGAAGGCAAGCTAGTCCAGAGCCACAAGAACAATACTGTCAGAAAAGGTTTGCGTTGTAGGTCAGCATTTTCTTCATACATTTAAAAAAACAAGGCGCCGTGTGACCCGGGCGGCCTCACCTTCACACCGTGGCCCACAGCGTCCAGGTGGGAGTAGGGTTAGGGTTAGGGTTAGGGTTAGGGCTCACCTTCACTCCGTGGCCCACAGCGTCCAGGTGTGAGTAGGGTTAGGGCTCACCTTCACTCCGTGTCCCACAGCGTCCAGGTGGGAGTAGGGTTAGGGTTAGGGCTCACCTTCACACCGTGGCCCACAGCGTCCAGGTGTAAGTAGGGTTAGGGTTAGGGTTAGGGTTAGGGCTCACCTTCACTCCGTGGCCCACAGCGTCCAGGTGTAAGTAGGGTTAGGGTTAGGGCTCACCTTCACTCCGTGTCCCACAGCGTCCAGGTGGGAGTAGGCGATGGGACAGCGGGCGTAGCGAGGCCTGGGCTCCTTCCCCTCGGCCGGGGGCAGGATCTTGTGGCTGCGCGGGACCCTCTTCACCGTGGTGAACGCCCCGATCTCCCTCCGGGCCACCTTCTCTCTGTGCATGTCCACCGTCTGCAGGGTCAGGGGTCAGGGGGTCAGAGGTGGAGGAGGGATCAGAGGTGGGAGGAGGAGGGGTTAGAGGAGGAGGAGGGGGTCGGAGGTGGAGGAGGGGTCAGAGGAGGAGGAGGGGTCAGAGGTGGAGGAGGAGTTAGAGGTGGAGGAGGGGTAGAGGAGGAGGAGGGGTTAGAGGTGGAGGAGGGGTTAGAGGAGGAGGAGGGGTCAGAGGTGGAGGAGGAGTTAGAGGTGGAGGAGGGGTTAGAGGAGGAGGAGGGGTTAGAGGAGGAGGAGGGGTCAGAGGTGGAGGAGGAGTTAGAGGTGGAGGAGGGGTTAGAGGAGGAGGAGGGGTCAGAGGTCAGAGGAGGAGGAGGGGTCAGAGGAGGAGGAGGGGGTCAGAGGAGGAGGAGGAGTCAGGGGGGAGGGGTCAGAGGAGGAGGAGGGGTCAGAGGAGGAGGAGGGGTCAGAGGAGGAGGAGGGGTCAGAGGAGGAGGAGGAGTCAGGGGGGAGGGGTCAGAGGAGGAGGAGGGGTCAGAGGAGGAGGAGGGGTCAGGGGTGGAGGAGGGGTCAGAGGGTCAGAGGAGGAGGAGGGGTCAGAGGAGGAGGAGGGGTCAGAGGAGGAGGAGGAGTCAGGGGGGAGGAGGGGTCAGAGGAGGAGGAGGGGTCAGGGGTGGAGGAGGGGTCAGAGGAGGAGGAGGGGTCAGAGGAGGAGGAGGGGGGTCAGAGGAGGAGGAGGGGTTAGAGGTGAGGAGGAGGAGGGGTCAGAGGAGGAGGAGGGGTCAGAGGAGGAGGAGGAGGGGGTTAGAGGGGAGGAGGGGGTCAGAGGGTGGAGGAGGGGTCAGAGGAGGAGGAGGGGTCAGAGGAGGAGGAGGGGTGTCAGAGGAGGAGGAGGGGTTAGAGGAGGAGGAGGAGGGTCAGAGGAGGAGGAGGGGTTAGAGGAGGAGGAGGGGTTAGAGGAGGAGGGAGGGGTTAGAGGTGGAGGAGGGGTCAGAGGGGAGGAGGGGTCAGAGGAGGAGGAGGGGTCAGAGGAGGAGGAGGGGTTAGAGGAGGAGGAGGAGGGGGTTAAGAGGAGGAGGAGGAGGGGTTAGAGGAGGAGCAGAGGAGGAGGGGTTAGAGGGGGAGGGAGGGGTCAGGGAGGAGGGGGTCAGAGGAGGGGAGGGGTCAGAGGAGGAGGAGGGGTCAGAGGTGGAGGAGGGGTAGAGGAGGAGGAGGGGGTTAGAGGTGGAGGAGGGGGTCAGAGGAGGAGGGGTCAGAGGAGGAGGAGGGGTCAGAGGAGGAGGAGGGGTTCAGAGGTGGAGGAGGGGTTAGAGGAGGAGGAGGGGTAGAGGTGGAGGAGGGGTCAGAGGAGGAGGAGGGGTTAGAGGTGGAGGAGGAGGGGGTCAGAGGAGGAGGAGGGGGTTAGAGGAGGAGGAGGAGGTCAGGGGGGAGGAGGGGTCGGAGGTGGAGGAGGGGTCAGGGGGTGGAGGAGGGGTCAGAGGAGGAGGAGGGGGTCAGAGGAGGAGGAGGGGTCAGAGTGGAGGAGGGGTTAGAGGAGGAGGAGGGGTGTAGAGGTGGAGGAGGAGGGGGTCAGAGGGGAGGAGGGGGTTAGAGGAGGAGGAGGGGTCAGGGGGGAGGAGGGGTCGGAGGTGGAGGAGGGGTCAG
>CAEFZP010002275.1:0-12500 GCA_903064625.1 Mallotus villosus | reverse complement strand
ACAGTCCGAGGCGGCGGCCTAAACCCAGGTACACCACCAGCCTGATCTCTGCAGCCCTGCGGCCCTGCAGCCAGCAGTAGTACGACCCTGGAACACAGCACGAGCACTTACACACTCAGATACACTCTTACACACTCAGATACACTCTAACACACTCAGATACACTCTTACACACTCAGATACACTCTAACACACTCAGATACACTCTTACACACTCAGATACACTCTTACACACTCGGATACACTCTTACACACTCAGATACACTCTAACACACTCAGATACACTCTTACACACTCAGATACACTCTAACACACTCAGATACACTCTTACACACTCAGATACACTCTTACACACTCAGGTACACTCAGGTACACTCAGATACACTGAGATACACTCGTACACACTCGGATACACTCTTACACACTCAGATACACTCAGATACACTCTTACACACTCAGATACACTCAGATACACTCAGACACACTCTTACACACTCTTACACACTCAGATCAAAGCCCAGGAGGGGGCGTGGCCTACCTGAGTCTTCCCGGAGGGCGGGGTTCAGGTGGAGGTGGTGTCCCAGGTCGATGAACAGGCGCGGGTTGAGCCCCGTCTGGTTGAGCCCCTCCATGTGCTGGGAGCGGTAGATGGGGGAGGAGCCTACGTCCCAGGCCACAGCGTGCTGGGGTGCAGCCCCGGGGCAGGCCAGGACCAGGGGGGTGGAGGACGGGTGGTTGTGGTGGTAGATGGGGATGGAGTCTCCGAGGCCCTGCCTCTGACCGTAGCCCAGGAACCTCAACAGGGCCAGCTTCTGGGGAGGTGGAGGGGGCCTGGGAGGGGGGCAGGGGACAGTGCAGCTCCGCACGGCCAGCGTGGCTCCCAGGGGGCGTCCTCCCCCCTCTCGGGTCAGACCCAACCTCCGGGGGACGGCCCCCGAGTGACAGGAGACCACGTGGGGGTCGTTGCCTCGGTAACGCACGTGTAGGTAGGGGCTCCGGACGTAGCACAGCCCCACCCTGGTCTGCTCCCCCGCCTGGTCGCAGCGGTCACACAGAGACCACGCCCGGTAGCTGGTGAACACCTGTGGGGGCACAGAGACGTGACCAGCTGAGACGTGGACGCGGGTACAAGGTGTGTGGTGCTGTGAGGTGTGTGGGGAGGGTGAGGGTGGGTGGTGTGAGGGGGGGAGGGTGTGCGGGTGGTGAGAGTGAGGGTGTGGGTGTGGGGAGGGATGTGTGGAGGGGGGGAGGGCCCGAGTGTGTGTGTGGGTGAGGGATGTGGGGTGTGGTGAGTGTGTGGGTGTGTGAGGGTGAGGGTGTGGGTGGGGTGAGGGTGGGGTGGGTGTGTGGTGTGGGGGGGGTGAGGGTGCGTGGAGTGGAGAGGGTGTGAGGGGGTGTGGTGGGGGGGGGGGGAGGGTGGTGGTGTGTGGAGGGGTGGGGAGGGGTGCGGTGTGAGGGTGGAGTGTGGTGTGTGTGGGGGGGGAGGGTGGGGTGGAGGGGGGGAGTGGTGTGGGTGTGGGGGGGGGGAGGGTGTGTGTGGTGTGTGTGTGTGTGTGTGTGAGGGGGGGAGGGTGGGGTGTGTGGGTGTGGTGCGGGGAGGGGGGTGTGGTGTGGTGAGGGGTTGGAGGGGGGTGTGGTGTGTGGGGGGGGGGAGTGAGCGTGGGGTGTGAGTGTGGGTGGTGTGAGTGTGTGTGAGGGTGTTGGTGTGAGGGTGTGGGGTGAGGGGGTGGGGTGGGGGGGGGGGGAGGGGGTGGGTGGTGGGGTGAGGGTGTGGGGGTGTGTGTGGGGGGGGAGTGGTGGGTGTGAGGGTGTGGTGGGTGGGGGTGGGGGGGGGGAGGGTGTGTGTGGTGTGGGGGGGGGAGGGGTGTGTGTGTGGTGGGTGGGGGGGAGGGTGTGGTGTGGTGAGGGTTGTGTGTGTGTGGGGGGGGAGGGTGTGTGTGTGTGGGGGAGGGTGTGTGTGTGTGGGGGGGGGGAGGGTGTGTGTGTGTGGGGGGAGGGTGTGTGTGTGGGGGGAGGGTGGTGTGTGTGTGGGGGGGGAGGGTGTGTGTGTGTGTGTACGGAGGGAGCGGCGCTACGGTTAGATAAACACTCTGGACCTGGTAGAGAGCCGAGCGGTCCTGAGGCGTCTTCTTCTCTTCTTCTTCTTCGGCCGCCGGGGTCTCTGCCTGGCCTCCCTCCCCTGGAGGACCAGCCCCTGGGCCTCCTGCACGTCACGTCGTAACCATAGAAGAAGTCTCCGGTGGCGGTGCCACAGAGGTAGTGCCCCGAGTCCTCCGTCTGGGCCTGAAGACCAGCAGGCTGAACAGACGGATGGAAGAAGCGACCTCGCAGGTCTCCTCCACGTCCCACCTGACAGGAGCAACACTTTACATTTAGTCATGCTACACAATATAATAATATGATGTAGCATAGTGTAGTATGATGTAGTCGTGTAATATACTGTCAAATTGTAAGCTATGACATGTGTATAAAGTATCATCACTTCTGTGATACTAATAAAAGTATTAAAAAGTGAGTTCAAATAAATGCCTGCTAGTCCCTCCCCACACACACACACTCCCCCCACACACACACACCCTCCCACAACACACACACCCGCACACACACACACCCCCAACACACACACCCTCCCCACACACACACACACCCTCCCCCCCACACCACACACACCCCACACACACCCTCCCCCACACACACACCCTCCCCACACACCCCCCCCCACACACACACCTGCAGGGAGTCGAGCAGGGCTGTGCCGTGCAGGTCTGTGAGCACCCTGGTGTCTCCCAGGTCCCCCAGCTCTCTCTGGTAGTACCACACCACCTCCAGGGCCTGCTCCGGCTTGCAGTGGCAGGGCAGCTCCAGTGTCTCGCCCGCCAGGTAGGCCGCGTTGTCGAACACCAGGAAGGCCGGGCAGGCGCGCCGCGTGAACACGTTCTCCCGGTCCTCAGGAGCCTCGAACGCCCCCGCCAGGAGGGGCAGGAGGAGGGGCAGGAGGGGGGGGCAACTGGTGAGGGAGGGCAGGAGGGCGGGATAGGAGGAGGAGGAGGACTAAGAGGATGCCTAGGGAGGGAACCAGGTCAAGGGGTTGAGATGAGAGGCGCATCATGAACGGGTCAAGTTGGATCATCACCATCACTCCACACCTCAGACACAGGAGGTCAGATGTCAGACTGGAGATTCCGTCTCATCAAATCTGTCTCCAGTCAGTCCTCGGACAAAGGAGTTCTTTGTTTACAGTATTTCCCAATAGTACTCTCTTCCCCTAGTCTGGGTTCATCCTGGTCGCAGTGTCACAATGATTGAGCATTCTGGAATGTCCAAATAGACCAATAACATCTCCCTATGTCATTAAAGGCACACACTGAATTTTTTTAAAACATATTTATTGATAGGACAAGAAAAGTTTCCTTTACTTCCCCACTCTCCAATTCTTTATAAGGTTACATAACATACACAACAATATATTTCAAGTAAAGTCGAGTCCTGTATCCAGGCAGTAGTGTTATAGTTGAGTGGAGTTAAGCTGAATCCCATACAGCTGCATCAGGTCAGATATTCTCTGGTTAGGCTTTTCTGGTGTCTCTGTAACTTACTGTCGTGTCATGAAGAAGTCGGGACTGGACAAGAGACGCAGAAGACGAAAAGAAGAGAGAAGGGAAGAAGAAGAGAGAGAAGGAAAGAAACAGAGAGCGAAGACACGAAAGAAAAGACTACGATCTCAAGCGACCTCCAACTGACCCTACGACATACGACCCTACAGCCTCCTCCCTCCCCCTCTATCTCCCTCCCTCCCCCTCTCTCTCCCTCCATCCCTCTCTCTCCCCCACTCCACCGCCCCCAGTTTCCCCTCCTTGCTCCTCCTCATCTATATCCCCTTCCTCTCCTTCTCTCCCTTTCTCCTCTCCTCCGTCTCCTCCCACATCACCGCTCCTCCCGCCCTCCCCCCGGCCGCGCTGACCAGCTGTGGCCAGCAGGGGGAGCAGCCTCTCACAGGCGCCCCTCTCTGAGGGGCTGAGCAGGGCCAGGTGAGGGAGAGAAGCGGGGGGTCTGGGTCAGTCCTTCCAAGACCTCCGTCACCCTGCCCTCGTCACCGGGCTGAAGACCCTCACACAACACCACCAGGAACTCACCTGGAGGAGCGGAGAGGGGAGGAGGAGGAGGAGGGGAGGAGAGAGGAGGGGAGGAGAGGAGAGGGAAGGAGAGAGGAGATGGAGGGGATTGGACAGGAGGGGATTATTTAAGCAATTTATTTAAATCAACTTCTATCCATCGAAATTTCTCTAATTTCCTTAATATCTCTTCAGGATGCATCCAGATCAAATCAGCAGAACAAAAACTAACATCAACACAGACTTCTCCCGCCTTCCTACCTAGGAGTCCGAAGCCAACCTCTGCCCTGAAGATGTCCCTGAGGGCCGGCCCTCCCAGAGCCAGCAGCAGCCTGTAGCGCCCCCTGGAGGCTCCAGACAGCTGGCGCCAGCACCTGTTCAGCTCAGACGTGTTCCTGGGCAGGGTCTGGGGGAGGGTGGGGCGGTCGTGTTGCTGACTGTGTGTGTCTGTGGATGAGTAGGAGGAGTAGGAGGAGGTGGAGGAGGTGGAGGAGGTGGAAGAGGCCAGGGAGTTCCACGGTTGTTTGCGAGGACACCCTGCCTTGTCCTTCTTGTCCAGAGGCCTTAGGTGAGAGGCCTGGACAATGTCTCTGGAGGAGTGGAGGACGAGAAGGAACCGATTTATGGTTACACATAGGAGATGTGGCTAGCTAGATATACTAGGTCAGTGGTAGGGCTTTTTAAAGCAGATCATATCACAGAGGGCATGTGCGTCGCTTTGGACTAAAGTATCTTAAAGTGATTATTTTTCTAATGATGGCTTTAGCAGTTAATAGATTGGCTACATATAACCGAAATGCCGAGAGTCAATCTAGCGTTAGCTATCTAAACGGTAAGGTGAAATCGGTGTGCTTTACCTAAACTCTTCGTATGATCCAACTTTTTGGTGCAAAGCTCGAAACTTCGCGTCGTTTTCTCTCTGGTACTTCCTGTCTGCCTCGAGGGCACCTTGCAGCTCGCGCTCCAACGCGGAGAAGTTCACGATCTCTTCCGACATCCTGAACGTGCGACTGTTTCGGTCAACGGGTGAAATGTACAAACATCTCTTTGATAGCCAGCTAATCAAATTTCATTCGACTAACGCTAACTGTTCACCGGTTGCTTTCTAGTCAAAGTCTTGGGATTCACTTGGAATTCCGAAGTCCATTCAAGTTAAATTAGACATAACTAGGATGGTTAACACCGTTGTCATATTCCAAATATTACCTGACGCCTTTCTGTGTTTCTGCACCGGTTCCTCTCACTTAGTAAACACACGTCTCCATAGCAACCCCGGCTCGCGAGGCGCATCTTGGCCATAAAACCAGCAGAGGGCAGAATAGCCTAACGTGATTGGACCGTCGTCTTTCAACGCACGGACGTTTTTACTAAAACGTTTTTACTAAAACTACATCGACCTATTTCTGTATGTATCTAGGCCATGCGCTGTTTCTGTGACCTACCCGTTCTCTCTCTCCTTAAATCTGTTAAAACTACAGGCAGGTAAATGAAGACATCACATAGCATGTAAAAATACTTTAGTATAAATGAGATACAATACAGAAGCCAGAGAAATGCATCTATCTGAACAACATCGTTGCCAAGGCTACATCTTATTTACAAACACGCCTCAGAGCTAAGACACAACGTTAAAAACCAACATGTACACAAATCACATATATTTTATTACACCAAGCCTTAAAACACATTTATATTAATCCCATGGTACAAAACAACATGTGCAAATATCACTTTTTTCATTTGGATAGATCCATGTATTTAGATCGAGAAATCAAGCACAGTGGAAACAGAAACACTTAAAATCCAGCACAGTTCTGTTTACATTCACATACGAAACCACCGTTTTAAACCCTTATTCACATCAACACAGTGAACATTCAGTTACAACATAGAAAATAACATTTTGGTCTACAGCATACTGTGTATGTACGGAATGATAGTCTCTCTACTCCCATGAGTGGGTTCAGGGGTCATGAGAGGGTTCAGGGGTCATGATAGGGTTCAGGGGTCATGAGAGGGTTCAGGGGTCATGATAGGGTTCAGGGGTCATGAGAGGGTTCAGGGGTCATGGGGGTTCAGGGGTCATGAGAGGGTTCAGGGGTCATGATAGGGTTCAGGGGTCATGATAGGGTTCAGGGGTCATGATAGGGTTCAGGGGTCATGAGAGGGTTCAGGGGTCATGAGAGGGTTCAGGGGTCATGATAGGGTTCAGGGGTCATGAGAGGGTTCAGGGGTCATGAGAGGGTTCAGGGGTCATGAGAGGGTTCAGGGGTCATGATAGGGTTCAGGGGTCATGAGAGGGTTCAGGGGTCATGATAGGGTTCAGGGGTCATGGGGGTTCAGGGGTCATGATAGGGTTCAGGGGTCATGAGAGGGTTCAGGGGTCATGATAGGGTTCAGGGGTCATGAGAGGGTTCAGGGGTCATGAGAGGGTTCAGGGGTCATGATAGGGTTCAGGGATCATGAGAGGGTTCAGGGGTCATGATAGGGTTCAGGGGGTCATGGGGGTTCAGGGGTCATGATAGGGTTCAGGGGTCATGAGAGGGTTCAGGGGTCATGGGGGTTCAGGGTTCATGAGAGGGTTCAGGGGTCATGATAGGGTTCAGGGATCATGAGAGGGTTCAGGGGTCATGATAGGGTTCAGGGGTCATGGGGGTTCAGGGGTCATGATAGGGTTCAGGGGTCATGAGAGGGTTCAGGGGTCATGATAGGGTTCAGGGGTCATGAGAGGGTTCAGGGGTCATGAGAGGGTTCAGGGGTCATGATAGGGTTCAGGGGATCATGAGAGGGTTCAGGGGTCATGATAGGGTTCAGGGGTCATGGGGGTTCAGGGGTCATGATAGGGTTCAGGGGTCATGGGGGGTTCAGGGGTCATGAGAGGGTTCAGGGGTCATGAGGGGGTTCAGGGGAGGAGCCAGTGCATGTTCTCTCAAGCGGGGGGGGGAGAGACCAGGGTCACATGACCTCCTTCAGATAAACCACTGGCCCGAGGTGGCTGGATGTTGACAGATGTTTGAAGGAACACAAGCATCTGATTGGTTAAATCAGACAGTGACCTCAAGCTCGTTCAAGACAGGTTGCATACGTGTGATTGGTTAACCTTGCATGTGATCAGTTAACCTTAGCATGTGATCGTTAACCTTGCATGTGATTGGTTAACCTTGCATGTGATCAGTTAACCTTGCATGTGATTGGTTAACCTTGCATGTGATCAGTTAACCTTGCATGTGATCGGTTAACCTTGCATGTGATCAGTTAACCTTGCATGTGATCAGTTAACCTTGCATGTGATTGGTTAACCTTGCCCTCACCCCAGCCTCGAGGAGGAACAGATCACACCACTGATCCAAGGTCAGACATGAAGCCCAAACTATTTTCAAGTACTTGATATATATTTTAAATGCACAATCGAATCAATATGTTAACCCCATAAGTGCTGACATTGATTCAAATCAAACATACATCAAGAGTATTATATTTACACAGGTTATGAGGCCTGGTGACCCCTCCTCTGAGAGCATCAACAGGGAGTTGGCTGGCCTGGGGGAGGGGGGGGGGCAAGAAGACAGTAGTTACATCTCAGTCCAGTTTGTGATCCAGTGTTTTTTAATCTTCTTGTTGGAGGGTGGTTCCCGGATGAGGAAGCCCTCGTTGTCCTGGTAACGCTCCTCCTTGCCGATCTTCACGCCGTGGTAGGTAGGCACGCTCTGACAGGGCCGCTCCCGCCGAAAGAAACCACACTGTGCACACACACACACACACACACACTTCAGCATGAATATGTCCATTCAACAGTTGAGAGATTGCAAATAAAACAGACCAGCCACACCACACAGTACTCTCTACTAAGCGGTTTAGTGGGACAGACATGAAAAGGGCTGGGAAGGAAAGAGAGAGAGAAAGAGAGAGAGAGAAGGAGAGAGGAGAGAGAGAGAGAAAGAGAGAGGAGGGAGAGAGAGAGAGAGAGAGAAAGACACAGAGCACAGAGAGGGAGAGAGAGAGAGAGAGAGAGAGAGAGAGAGAGAGTGAGAGAGAGTGAGAGAGAGAGAGAGAGACAGACAGAGAGAGAGCTGGAGTCTGTAAGGCAGCAGACAGCCCTCGTGCTGTTCGGATCCTCATGCAGAGGAAGAGAGGTGGCTCTCACAGCGAGACATGGAGCTTAAACACGGAAGAAAAGGAGTCTCAAGAGTTACGGCTCAGTAGGAAAAAACACTAAAAGTTCAGCTTCAAACAGGCGGAGGGAAAGAAGAGAGTTAAAGATTAAGAGTTAAGCATCATCAGCAACCCCAGAAGAGAGGACACCAGAGGGGGAGAGAGAGGGAGGGGAGGGAGGGAGAGGACACCAGAGCAGGCTGTGAGGAGCTCCAGGGCCAGCAGACGAGCAGGTTTACCCAGGGGACCCAGTGCATGGAGCCAGGGGGCCTTGCGGGGCCCGGCGTGCCCGTCCTCACTGCTCCTCGTTCAGCCGCTCCACCTCCGAAGGCTGGGTCTTCATCTGGGCCTTCTGGTCCTTGGCCTCGTACAGCTTCCTGGTACTGGCCCGCTTGAAGAACCCGCACTGGCCAGCGGAGGAGGGGGGAGGGGCAAAACACATCATAACAGGGCCTATGCTGTTGCCACCGGGGACCGTGGAAGACGTAGCCACGGTCGCCGTGGTGGTAGCCGTGGTCGCTGGTCCTTATTCACTGACATGAGCTGTGCGACGGTGGAGGGTTTCTGGGTAGTGTCACACAGACACAAACACACAGACACACACTCTCTCTCTCTACCGACCACATGAGAAACACACACTCTCTCTACCGACCACATGAGAAACACACACTCTCTCTTCCGACCACACACTCGTTCCTTACCTTCCACATGAGGATCATGATGAGGCCCAGCAGTACGACTCCTGCCACCGCCGACACGATGATGATCCAGAGAGGGGCTTGGTACGGAGCCTCCTCCCCCAGCTCAGGGTCCACCTGCAGGGTGAACTGGAGAGGGGGAGAGGGGGTACAGGATGGGGGTGAGGAGGGCCGTACAGGATGGGGGTGAGGAGGGCCGGGAGGGGGGGTACAGGATGGGGGTGAGGAGGGCGGGAGGGGGGGTACAGGATGGGGGTGAGGAGGGCCGGTGACAGGATGGGGGGTGAGGAGGGCCGGGAGGGGGGGTACAGGATGGGGGTGAGGAGGGCCGGGGGGGGGTACAGGATGGGGGTGAGGAGGGCCGGGAGGGGGGGGTACAGGATGGGGGTGAGGAGGGCCGGGGGGGGGGTACAGGATGGTGGTGAGGAGGGGCCGTACAGGATGGGGGTGAGGAGGGCCGGGAGGGGGGGTACAGGATGGGGGTGAGGAGGGCCGGGAGGGGGGGTACAGGATGGGGTGAGGAGGGACGGGAGGGGGGTACAGGATGGGGGTGAGGAGGGCCGGGAGGGGGGTACAGGATGGGGGGTGAGGAGGGACGGGAGGGGGGTACAGGATGGAGGTGAGGAGGGACGGGAGGGGGGTACAGGATGGGGGTGAGGAGGGCCGGGAGGGGGGTACAGGATGGGGGTGAGGAGGGCGGGAGGGGGGTACAGGATGGGGGTGAGGAGGGCCGGGAGGGGGGGTACAGGATGGGGGTGAGGAGGGCCGGGGGGGGGGTGGGGGTACAGGATGGGGGTGAGGAGGGCCGGGAGGGGGGGTACAGGATGGGGGTGAGGAGGGCCGGGGGGGGGTACAGGATGGGGGTGAGGAGGGCCGTACAGGATGGAGGTGAGGAGGACGGGAGGGGGGTACAGGATGGGGGTGAGGAGGGCCGGGAGGGGGGGTACAGGATGGAGGTGAGGAGGGACTCAATGTCATCAGTGTTATCATCATCAGCATCATCCTCGTCTCCACGTTGTTCAGCATCGTTGTTGTTACCATGACAGCATGACAGGATACGACTGTGCCACGACTCTATATTGTCATGACTACGGCGTGACTGTGTTATTACCTCTCTGGATTGGCGTGTCCATTCCGATGGTGGGTTTATCTGTCACCAATTTCAGAGTAGCCAGGCCTTTCACTGTCACTCTCCACGCCTCAGTGAAGTCCTGCACACACACACACACACCCCACACACATACACACACACACACACACCACACACACAAAAACACACTTCCTCAGCCCTCACTGGAATACTCCGCACTACTACTACCAGTGCCCTCATGTCAGGTCAGTGATTTCCCCAGTGAAGGCAGCATGTTGGTGTGTTATGGAGCTAAATCAGGGCCAAATGTTTTGTTAATTCGAAAAAAAATCTATGAAAACTTGAAAAGAATACCATGTATTCAAAGAAAAAATAAGTGTACCAATGTTTTGGGGAGGTTGACTAAAATTAAAAAAAATAAAAAAAAATGAAGCCGTAAAAAAAAAGTTTTGAATCTAAAAACATTAAAATAAGTGAAAAATAACAACTTATTCAAAATAATTCCTGAATTTAATAAAAATTTTGTTAACCTAAAAAAAAATTGTACCCTGGATAAATTGGTAATTTTCAATTAATTGATTTAGCTCCATAGTGTGGCTGTGAGATAACCTCTGACCTCCAGCATGGTACTGTTCCACAGCCGGGCCTTCACCACCAGCCTGGCAGATCGGCTCATGTTCCTCAGGGGGCAGATGAACTTGACACAGCGGGCCGCACCCACTGACGCAGTCCTGGGGGGGGGCAGCGTTGAGATGGTTAGCCATGAAGCTAGCATAGACAGATGATTAGCCATGAAGCTAGCATTGACAGATGGTTAGCCATGAAGCTAGCATAGACAGATTAGTTAGCCATGAAGCTAGCATAGACAGATATTAGCCATGAAGCTAGCATAGACAGATGGTTAGCCATGAAGCTAGCATAGACAGATTATTAGCCATGAAGCTAGCATAGACAGATGTTTAGCCATGAAGCTAGCATAGACATATATATTAGCCATGAAGCTAGCATAGACAGATGGTTAGCCATGAAGCTAGCATAGACAGATGGTTAGCCATGAAGCTAGCATAGACAGATTATTAGCCATGAAGCTAGCATAGACAGATTAGCCATGAAGCTAGCATAGACAGATGTTAGCCATGAAGCTAGCATAGACAGATTATTAGCCATGAAGCTAGCATGGACAGATGGTTAGCCATGAAGCTAGTATAGACAGATTATTAGCCATGAAGCTAGCATAGACAGATGTATTAGCCATGAAGCTAGCATAGACAGATTATTAGCCATGAAGCTAGCATAGACAGAGCTATAGCGATATTAGCCATGAAGCTAGCATAGACAGATTATTAGCCATGAAGCTAGCATAGACAGATTATTAGCCATGAAGCTAGCATGGACAGATGGTTAGCCATGAAGATCACAGAAGTGTGTAGTGTGTGTGTGTGTAAGTGCTTCATTCTCTGACCAGTTGGAAGGTCTTCTTGCGACCGCCCTGCAAGTTAAGGGCGGCCCTGGTTTCTCCTCGCTCCTCCCCTTTAAATGACTCCACCTCTCTCCTTTTCCTCTTCCTGGTTTCCTCCTCCGGTAACTAGAAAGAGACAGAGGAAGAGGGCAGCAACAGAGAGAGAGAGAGGAGAGAGAGAGAGAGAAGAGAGAGAGGGAGAGAGAGAGAGAGTGAGAGAGAGAGAGAAATTGGGAAGTATAGGGAAGGATAAATAATGTTAATGAGACATATTACAATCAGCAATCAGCTACAACCTGACAAGTGTTGGTAGCAGATGTGTTAGTGGGTCAGGGGTCACTCATGGTTACCAGGAGGTCGAGAGGGTTAACGATGTCACCGGGGGGAACACAGTGCGTGTCAGACGTTCCAAAAATCTCAATCTCCGTCAGGTACAAACAGCCACTTCCCATTGGCTAACTCCCACGGCCAATCAAACTCCACCTCCAGGTGGCCAAGTCCACCTAGGGGCTTGCCGTTAATGTTGACCTATGAGACAGAGAGAGGATCAGCATCTGAGGAGCGTTTGTAACCAGGAAGTTCAGCATTCCTCTGAGCTGACGACGAAAAGCGTCGTAACTGTCATTCGTACGTTTGAATCTTAGATCGGTTTGAAATGTACTCAATGCTACTGTGGCAGGGTTACTGTTACTGAATTGGTTACATCTGATCAGTGAATAACAATTTATTTCAAACTGAGTAACCTATAAGGATACAATAAAATGACAAATGAGTAACTTGATCAAATGTGTAATGTTGAAAACATACTGACCTCAAATGTGAGCTGGACAGGACTTCCCACGTCCAGCGTGGTCTTCATGGCCGACTCCCCCCTCACCTCACCGCTAAACAGGGTTAGGCCTGTCTGTTTCATCCCCTGGAGGAGGATCAGGAGAGGGTTAGGGTTAGGGTTAGGCCTGTCTGTTAGGGTTAGGGTAGGCCTGTTTGTT
>CAEFZP010002274.1:15000-20318 GCA_903064625.1 Mallotus villosus | reverse complement strand
TGTGGACGCTGTGTGGACGATCTTCTTCTTCTTCTTGTCTTGGTGTGTACGCTGTGTGGACGGTCTTCTTATTCTTCTGGTCTTGGTGTGGACGCTGTGTGGACGATCTTCTTCTTCTGGTCTTGGTGTGTACGCTGTGTGGACGTCTTATTCTTCTTCTGGTCTTGGTGTGTACGCTGTGTGGACGGTCTTATTCTTCTTCTGGTCTTGGTGTGGACGCTGTGTGGACGGTGGAGGACCCCGGGGTGGAGGACCAGCAGCAGCTGTGCCGACTCGACGCTATGAGAAAGTCAGAGCTGCAATCTTTTCACTGAGGGGAGGGAGGGAGGGAGGGAGGGAGGGAGGGAGGAGGGAGGGAGGGGAGGGAGGGAGGGAGGGAGGGAGGGAGGGAGGGAAATAATTTGGAGCCATTGGATTCCACTTCAAATTGTTCCAATAGAAAATGTGTGTGTGTTTTTGCTTCGTACACGCTGATCCATTTCATTAGGGTGGACTTGATGTTTGGTGTTTGACAATAACTTATAATAAATGTCTTTGTGTTTGATATGGTCCTGTGTGTCTGATCCTTGTCTGGTGTGTGTGGTGTGTGTGTGGTGTGTGTGTGTGTGTTGTGTGTGTGTTTGTGTGTGTGGTGTGTGGTGTGTGTGTGTGTGTGTGTGTGTTGTGTGTGTGTGTGGGTGTGTGTGTGTGTGTGTGGTGTGTGTGTGTGTGTGTGTGTGTGTTGTGTGGTGTGTGTGTGTGTGTGTGTGTGTGTGTGTGTGTGTGTGTGTGTGTGTGTGTGTGGTGTGTGTGTGTGTGTGGTGTGGTGTGTGTGTGTGTTTGTGGTGTGTGTGTGTGTGTGTGTGTGTGTGTGTGTGCGTGTGGGCACGGGTTATCATTAACCATGTCCTGCATGCGGCTGCAGTTTCAGCCCTGTCCTGCAGGGGGCTCTAGTGTCCTCATGATTGACAGCTGGGAGGTCGACCACCAGCCAGGGTTTCAGTGGTAACGAGCGACCCCCTCTGTTAGCGTCACTAACGAGGGCCGGTGTGGCATGGACAGCCTATCACACACACCCACCTACACACCACACACACCTACACACACATACACACACCTACACACACACACACACACACACCTACACACACACACCCTTGTTACCAATAAGCACTCCTCTCACACACACCCTGACTAGCAGTTAACTAGGAGAGATGTTGTAACACCCTTGACACTGCTAACCTTCTCCCCTTTCATCTCTCTCTTCCTCCCTCTCTCCCCCCTCCTTCTCTCTCTTCCTCCCTCTGTCCCCCCTCCTTCTCTCTCTTCCTCCCTCTCTCCCTCGCTCTCCTCCTCTCTCCATCTCTCTATCCTATCTTCATATTCATTGGAATATCAAAGGATCATATGGGTCTGGTGTGTCCTTGAGTCTGCATCCCTCTCCCAAGCCAAAGCTCTCTCTCCTCCCTCCTAATCACCCCATCCCTCTCTCCCTCCTCTCTCTCTCTCTCTCCCTCTCCTCCCTCCTCCTCCTCTATCCTCACCCTCCTCCCTCTTTCCCTCTCTCCCCTCTCTCTCTCTCTCCCTCCTCCCTCCCTCTCTCTCTCATCCCTCCCCTCCCTCCCTCTCTCCCTCTCCCTCCCTCTCTCTCCTCTCCCTCCCTCTCTCCCTCCCTCCCTCCTCCCTCCCTCCCCCTCTCTCCCTCTCTCTCCCTCCCTCTCTCTCTCTCTCCTCTCTCTCTCTCGTCCCTCCCTCCCTCTCTCTCTCACTCTCTCTCTCCTCTCTCTCTCTCTCTCTCCCTCCCTCCCTCCCTCCCTCCCTCCCTCTCTCTCGGACTCTCTCCCTCTCTCCTCTCTCTCTCTCTCTCTCCAGACTTCCGTGTGTTCTCTCCCTCTACTTTTCATGCACAATTAACAACCGTATGTAGAGACATCCGTTCAGGAACTGAAAGAATTCCACTTTTACTCTTTTTTTTCTTCCCTCCCTCCGTTTCTCTCTTCCCAGCTCCCTCCCATCCTCCTCCTTTCTTTTCTTACATTTATGCAAATGCTTTTTTTTCCTTTATCTTTTTCTAATAAAGGATTAAGCCAAGATGAAGAGTCCTGTGTGTGTGTGTGTGTCTCTGTGTGTGTGTGTGTGTGTCTCTGTGTGTGTGTGTGGTGTGTGTGTGGTGTGTGTGTGTGTGTGTCTCTGTGTGTGTGTGTCTCTGTGTGTGTGTGTGTGTGTGTGGTGTGTGTGTGTGTGTGTGTGTGTGTGTCTCTGTGTGTGTGTGCAGTCGCTCTCTCTCTGCAACAGCGGGACCAATTTACCCTGTTCAGGATGGGCCCTGGTGCTTAATTATCGTTCATTAACATAGTATGCATCTCTTCCTATCCTCCCTCTCCTGAGAACCACGATTGTCAATATTTGTCCAAATAAATTCTCTCTCTCTCTCCCTCTCCGTCTAGCTCTGTCTCTCCTCTAGTCTCTCTCTCTCCCCCCACTGTCTCTCTCCTCTCTCTGTGTCTTGTTTCTGTCTCTCTCTCTATCTCTCCCCCACTGCTCTCTCTGGAGAGCTCAGCTAATGACAGACATTATAACTGAAGACTCCTCGTGGCTCTTGGGGGAAACAGCAAGTCGCCGGGTAAATTAGGGACCCCCCTCCCCCTTTTTGTCTTTCTTCTCTCTCCTCCCTGCTCCCCTCTCTCCTGCTCCCCTCTCTCTCTGCTCCCTCTCTCTCCCTGCTCCCCTCTCTCCCTGCTCCCCCTCTCTCCCTGCTCCCCTCCTCTCTCTGCTCCTCTCTCCCTGCTCCCCTCTCTCCCTGCTCCCTCTCTCCCTGCTCCCCTCTCTCTCTGCTCCTCTCTCCCTGCTCCCCTCTCCTCCCTGCTCCCTCTCTCTCTGCTCCTCTCTCCCTGCTCCCCTCTCTCCCTGCTCCCCTCTCTCTCTGCTCCTCTCTCTCTGCTCCCCTCTCTCCCTGCTCTCTCTCTCTCTGTGACCTCGTCTCCCTCCCACTCCCCGGAGGTTCATAAACCTGTCCTTGCCTCCCTCCCTGCCTCCTTCCCTACCTCCTTTCCTGCCTCCTTCCCTGCCCTCCTTTCCTCCCTCCTTCCCTGCCATCCCCCCTCTGCACAGGGAAACAGATGTTTAAACATTTTAAACGCACTGTCTTTACCCTTCTACCTACTGCTCCATGTTCCCTCAAACACATGTACACACATACACACTCACACACACAAAGTACACACACACACACTGCATCGCTGTGTCTGTCTCAAGCTCTCTTTTAGACTAATGCACTCTGAGTGTCATCTACTTTTCCACTTCTCTCTCTCCTTCTCTCCATTTCTCTCCCTCCCTGTCTCCCTCCTCCCTCTCCCTCCCTCTTCTCTCTTGTACTAGTCTCTCATTAGGACAGTTTTCTCCAGGGAGCCACTTTGATCAGTAGTTCCAAATTCAAACTTTTCCCTCTCCTTTGCTCTCACTATCTCTGTCACACTCACTCCTTCCTCTCCCTCCTCGTTTCACACACACATCCTCTCTCCCCCTCCTTGTCTTCCTGGTTTAATCCACCTGTCCCAGTTCTTTTGTTCCGGAGGCTTCTGTGAGCGCCGGGCTCCTGGAGGGGTAGCAGGGGCCGGGGTCGGGAGTTGACTGTGAGGCCGATCGATGATGAGGGGTCCGGGAGGCCCCCCTCCGGAGCTCTGGAGCCCTCTCCCTGCGCGCGCGTGTGTGTGTGTGGATGTGTGAGTGTGTGTGTGGTGTGTGTGTGTGACGCTGTGTGCGCTCGACTACAAAACCACGTGGGATTAGAGCCGGAGAGGGATGTGAGCCCCATGAAGCTACAGAGAGGAGAGACCCAGAGGAGAGGAGAGGACCCAGAGGAGAGATCCAGGCCTGAGGAGAGACCCTGAGGAGAGACCCAGAGGAGAGGAGAGACCCAGAGAGAGACCCAGAGAGAGGAGAGACCCAGAGGAGAGGAGAGACCCAGATGAGATGAGAGACCCAGATGAGAGACCCCAGAGGAGAGGAGAGGAGAGACCCAGAGGAGAGGAGAGACCCAGAGGATAGACCCAGAGGAGAGGAGAGGAGAACCCAGAGGAGAGGAGAGACCCAAGGAGAGACCCAGAGGAGAGGAGAGGAGAGACCCAGAGGAGAGACCCCAGAGGAGAGACCAAGGCCCTGAGGAGAGGAGAGACCCCAGGCCTGAGGAAGAGGGAGAGAGGGAAGGAGAGGGAGAGAGTCTGAGGAGAGGGACAGAGGAGAGGAGAGACCCAGGCCTGAGGAGAGGAGGGGAGTAGAATTCTGAGGAGAGGACAGAGAAGAGGAGAGATGAGAGGAGTCAGACAACATGGACCCTCCCCCCCGACACACTTTCACTCACGACGTCTTTCTCTCAGGGATGCCAAAATAGGCCCTGCTTTGATATCACACACACACATGCTCTCACACACAGATACACACACTCGCTCTCACACACACACAAATACTCTCACACACTTGCTTTCACACACAGATACACTCACTCTCTCTCTTTCACACGCACAGACACACTCTTGGCTGTGTCTTGAGAAGCAGGTGAGGTATGTGACACACAGCCAAGTGGACTGTCACATGTTTAATTCAGGACATGTTCACCATTATGGCTCAGTGGAGCGTGTGTTGATCATCTTCCACAGCCTCGTGTGTTTCTCTGTAGAACTGGCCAGGTCCAGATCACAGAGAAGGTACTTCTGCTAACACCATCATTTAAAATCAAAGTCCCCTTTATTCAAATCTTATCGCAGCCTGCATGAAGACAATTCTAATCGCCAACAAACTCTTCTCAGATAAAACGGAAAATGCTAAATAAATAGAACAAAACAGTTTAATACAGAATGACCCCCCCCGCCACCACCTTTGTAGCCTAAATCCAGTCGCATCTCTTTGGAAGGGGTCAGATAGCTGAGCAGTTAGGGAATTGGGCTATTAATCAGAAGGTTGCCGGTTTGATTCCCCAGCCTTGATAAATTATGTTGTGTCCTTGAGCAAGGCACTTCACCCTACTTGCCTCGGGTAATGTCCCTGTACTTACTGTAAGTCGCTCTGGATAAGAGCGTCTGCTATATGACTGAAGGGGGACTGGTGAGGGGGACTGGGGAGGGGGACTGGGTGAGGGGGACTGGGGAGGGGGACTGGGGGAGGGGGAGGGGAGGGGGAGGGGGATGGGGGAGGGTGGGGAGGGGGGAATGGGGGAGGGGGGACTGGGGAGGGGGAGGGGGAGTGGGGAGGGGGACTGGGGTGGGGGATGGGGAGGGGGAGGGGGAGTGGGGGAGGGGGACTGGTGAGGGGGACTGGGGAGGGGGGACTGGTGAGGGGGACTG
>CAEFZP010002274.1:5000-10000 GCA_903064625.1 Mallotus villosus | reverse complement strand
AAATGTTAGATATTTTCTTTCCGAAAGGTAGTACATGATGAGGACTTGACTTGATGAGTTAACTCTACTTCACTGTACTCTGCTCTGCTCTACTCTGCTCTACTGTACTCTACTGCATTGTGCTCTGCTTTACTCTACTGTACTCTACTGTACTCTACTGCACTGTGCTCTGCTTTACTCTACTGTACTTGCTTTTTCGAAACTAAAAAAAATATTTTCAATATTTCGAAACTTTTGTCCACCACTTTTTTCGAAAATGTAATTTAGGTTTCAAAAGGTTGAAAAAATATTTTCCCCCAAAAGATTCGAAATCGTGTAGAAAGATTGATAGTGGACAGATACATGCTTTCATACATGACTACCACACTTGAGATGTTGAAGTTGAAGAGAGCTCTTAGTATTTATTTTACTGTCGTGTGATTGTAATCAATGACTCCTGATAGCAAAGTCTAACGATATTTGTAATTGTTTAGTTTGTGACTGTAGTTGGTAGCATCAAACCAGGAGAGCTTAACATGCAGTTTAACAACTCCCCCAGTAGATGGCGCCCAAGCTACATCTTCTCTTAATCGTCTCTTGGTGCACTTTCAGTAAACGTCCACACGATGGCGGTACTGATCCAGGAACGCGCTTTGTGCGCTAAAGGCAAAATAATTCATTATTCTGACAAACCTCATCCAATCCTTCTCCCCTCCCCCCTCCTCCTCCAGGTCGGGTTGGCTAGCCACACGTGCAGCGTCACACATGCAGCTGTCTGTTTTGGTCATGTTTATACTGCTAACAGGGGGCGCTTAATGGAATTAAATTGATTTTAGTCACGTCGGCAAAGCAGCGCCCGAGCCATTTAAGTACCTACATTATTCACATCTAGGTTTGAGCCCTGAGTCATGGCTCTGTTGTGTGTGTTGTGCCCCACACACACATATGGTTGGCACGCACGCACGCGCACCACCTCCTACTGCAAATATGTCACGCGTGGCTACAAAGCGAGCTTTTCGTCCAGGAATATTCATGCACGAGTCTAATAGAATGACTAACAGTTTAAAGTTGAGAAACGTTCCAGCTTGGTGATAAATTCGACACACGTTCTTCAAGGATCTTGCTGTGTTGCAGTAGGCTGGAAACTTATTTAGATTTAACACCATCTGAGATGGTTTCGATCAGGCAGAATGTGGTGCCTCTCCTCTCCTGTGGTAGTGATTGCCTTGTAAAGGAGAACTCATTCATTCCTCTATCCCTCAGGGCTTTAACTCAAGCAGCATATTTTTATGATTGTATTGCCTATAAAGATGTCGCTGTTATCGGGCCCGCGTGCAGAGCGGGTTTGTGGCCATATGGGATGAATGCCGCGCGCCGTCTCACCATCTGCCGCGCGATCCGAACACCGTGTGGGCGCTTTCATCTAGCTGTGAGTTAAGAGCTAGTTACTTCAGCAATAAACAACTCGATAACACTCCATAACTTTAATTGTGTTCTGAATCATTTTAGAAACTAGTAGGCCTATTCGTTTTATGCTTAAGGTATACTTTTAAATGAACACATGGTTGGAGTTTAAAAGTCTAGAGTTGAAAAAACCAGACTAGTAAACCTGCTTTAGATTAATCAGGGACCAGTCTTGTCTGAGATAATCTGTGCCCGCTCCGCGTGCCCTAACCCTGCTACTCCCCGCTCTCCACAGACCCTCCCTGGAGCGCCGCGTGGACGCTGTCCAAGGTGCTGAACTTTGCCGCTCGGTGCTGAAAGGCGCTGCGCTGCGAGCCTGTAGACGTCGTCAGTTCCGTTCACTTCTGAAACAGACTGATTGGATGCAGTCCGTGGTGTCAAGAAACGTCTTCACGAAACTTCTTATGGACATAAATGCTTGAGCGGTTTATTTTTTTAATTTTTTTGGGCGGGTTTGCTTGTAGGCCATAGAGCACGCGCGCACGCACGCGAGGACAACGGGGGCTTCGCCCAGTGGCAGGACTGGAAACACTGTGACGTCATTTCAATCCCGCGCTAAAGGACTCTAGGTGTTCCTGTCCTTCACAGGCTGTTTTATCTCCTGATATAAAATGGCGTGATTGTTATAACGACGCTATAACGTTGCTTTGGCTTTTCTACGTCATCCTGCAGCTTGGGGCCTGGCCGGCTTTGCCGCGGGAGGAGGAGCGGCGGAAGTGCCAACCGGTTTGTCTACGCTGCCGCTTTAAAGGGGACTGGCTACGGTGCGCCTACGTCACCGGCGTGTCGGCATGTGGGTTTGGCTCTCAGTATCCCGATGCTCACCCCCCGCGCGCAGGAGATTCCCGCTGGCTGAGAAGACACACATATAGAAGGGCTCGCCTTAGCCGTTTGTCATCCCACGCAACTGAGATCGAATTTCTAGGCCACTCCACCATATATATACAAATAATAATACAGCAACCGAATCCGTTCAACGTAGAACCGTCCTTATCAACTAGAAGCCATGTCCGTAGCGGGATTCAAGAAGCAGTTCCACAAAGCCACACAGGTAAGACGCACTGGTTGGCGGGTGGTTAGTCGTGCGGGCACCGCGGATGCAGAACGTGAACCGGGCAGTTCACGGACGGTAGCAAGGGCATTGGCCGGGGCAGTATGCCGGGTGTCGAATGGGTTGACGCGGTCGTTTTTTCGTTTTATACGACGAAAACACGCGAGGTTCGTGTTGTTCCCACAGCGGTGCCTGTTGTGTTAATGCGGATTATCGTGAACACAGTTCAGCTCCTGCAGGCGATCTGAGACCATTCTAACGAGCTGCTCGAAGATACACGAATTAATTACTCATGTTAAGGTCTGGCCAGAACGCCGACAATCTGTCAAACGAGCAGATAGTCTCAATAAATATTAGAAATTGATCACAGGTGGGGTTATTTTTCAAAGGGAACACCAAATAAAAAATGGTTGTTTCCGTTAATCCCCGGTTGTGTCGACGTCACCGTCCGTCGGAACAGGACAGATGGAATTGCAAAATGACGAAGAGGAGGGTGGATAGAGCCTTCCTCGCGAGCTACCCTTCACATGACATTCCCTCTGCGCGAGCCAAAACTGCTCGATATCGTTCCGTACTCTGCGTTCTTTCATCCATCACGTTTTATTCGGGATGGTCTGCAAAAGCGGCAGCACGAGCCAGTTACGTAACCCTTAATAAGAGCGTCCGACTGCGCGCGGAAATCCTTCTTTAACTGTCTGTCGCAACTAATGACCTCTTCGTCGCCCTCTAAATGCACGCGAGTCATTCTGCTTTGTATCACAATGCCCCGTCAGAGCGTCACAATACCCGCGCTTGGACGTTCTGATTCCGTCTGTTGTTCTATAGCGCTCCGTTAGCATCAACTGTCAGGTGGGACTGTTAGGCCTGCGCGTGGCTGGAACAGATACAAACAGTAGATATATCGTTGTATCGTCAGGTCTGCCATAACTCTAAACTATTTTTATCAAGCTGCAATTAATCTGTACAAACGTGTCAGAGGGCGCGCGGGGGGGTGTCATTTGTGTCTCGAGGCCTGTTCTTAATGAACCCACAGCGGTTTGGATGCATGGAGGTGGAGGTGGAGGAATTACCTCTGATCTCAGCGGAAAGCTCTGAGGGGTGAGAGGTCGCGCGGTTCCTGAGAGAGACACAGCTCGCAAGCACACAGGGCTGAGTCACACTGTGGCTTCACACGTGCTCTGTCCTGTAGACTCTCTCACTATCTCTCTTTCTCCCTCTGACTCTCTCCTTTCTGCCTCTGACTCTCTCCCTCTCTCCTTTCTCCCTCTGACTCTCTCCCTCTCTCCTTTCTCCCTCTGACTCTCTCCCTAACTCTCTCACAAACACCATCACACACACAATAACAGGAGATGGCATCTGACCTTGTCACTAACATGGTGTAATGGTCACCCACACAAGCCCTCCCTCACTTAGTACCATGATGTAGATCCTGTAGGTGAATCTCAGTTGATCTATACAGTCCGTGCCAATGACATTGATCCGTAGACGTGATCTATACTTGTGATATGATCTATGTGTGTATTTCTCCGGGGAGGTGTGAGGTGTTGTGAGATATAGGGTACCCCCAGGTCTCCTGTGTCACGTTCTAGGGATCCTGTGGTGAGATACTGCTGTGTCACTGCTTTGGGAGACTGACAGTAAGGTGTGTGTGTGTGTGTCTCTGCTTTGGGAGACTGACAGTAAGGTGTGTGTGTGCTGTGTCTCTGCTTTGGGAGACTGACAGTAAGGTGTGTGTGTGCTGTGTCTCTGCTTTGGGAGACTGACAGTAAGGTGTGTGTGTGCTGTGTCACTGCTTTGGAAGACTGACAGTAAGGTGTGTGTGCTGTGTCTCTGCTTTGGGAGACTGACAGTAAGGTGTGTGTGTGTGTGTCTCTGCTTTGGGAGACTGACAGTAAGGTGTGTGCTGTGTCTCTGCTTTGGGAGACTGACAGTAAGGTGTGTGTGTGTGTGTCTCTGCTTTGGGACACTGACAGTAAGGTGTGTGTGCTGTGTCTCTGCTTTGGGAGACTGACAGTAAGGTGTGTGTGCTGTGTCTCTGCTTTGGGAGACTGACAGTAAGGTGTGTGTGTGCTGTGTCTCTGCTTTGGGAGACTGACAGTAAGGTGTGTGTGTGCTGTGTCTCTGCTTTGGGAGACTGACAGTAAGGTGTGTGTGTGTCTCTGCTTTGGGAGACTGACAGTAAGGTGTGTGTGTGTCTCTGCTTTGGGAGACTGACAGTAAGGTGTGTGTGTGTCACTGCTTTGGGAGACTGTCAGTGTGTGTATGTGTCACTTCACCTGTAGTCTTAAACCTCAGGAGACTGTTAATCTTTGATGTGTGTGTGTGTGTGTGTGTGTGTGCTCAGTCTACACCCCAGTACAGCCTGTACTAGATGCAGCTCATGATCATTTGATCATACTGGCTCTTTAGCACCATGTGTGTCTGGATGTGATTCAGATTCGTGAGTGTGAGGACTTGTATGGGACCATCTCGACAGGGGTGAACTGGGGTTTAAATCAAATGCACC
>CAEFZP010002274.1:0-2500 GCA_903064625.1 Mallotus villosus | reverse complement strand
TGTGTGTGTGTGTGTGTGTGTGTGTGTGTGTTTGTACTGGTGTGTGTGTGTGTGTGTTTGTGTGTGTGTGTGTGTGCACTGGTGTGTGTGTGTGTGTCTGTGTGTGTGTGTGTTGCAGAGGCTAAAGCACATAGGTGGCATGCTACACAAACCAGAATGTGGATTGTGAGTTTTCACCTGGGTGTCTCAGTGCTAACGCTTCATTGCTGTGTGTGAATTGTACTGTACAGTGTGTGAGACAGGTGTGTGTTTCGAGGTAATAGTAATAGGATGTATGTATATGACAACAAGATCAACAATAATATACTGGTATTTAGGATAGGCGTGTATTGTGTTTATTATTGTGTTGTATTAGGACGTGTCCACATGACAGCTGTCTGGGGTCTGGCTGGCTGTCTTGCTGTCTGGCTGGCTGTCTTGCTGTCTGGCTGGGGACTAGCTGGCTGGCTGGGGACTAGCTGGCTGGCTGGGGACTAGCTGGCTGGCTGGGGACTAGCTGGCTGGCTGGGGTCTGGCTGGCTGTCTTGCTGTCTGGCTGGGGACTAGCTGGCTGGCTGGGGACTAGCTGGCTGGCTGGGGTCTGGCTGGCTGGCTGGCTGGCTGGCTGTCTTGCTGTCTGGCTGGGGACTAGCTGGCTGGCTGGGGACTAGCTGGCTGGCTGGGGTCTGGCTGGCTGGCTGGCTGGCTGGCTGGTTGTCTGTCTGGCTGGCTGGCTGTCTGGCTGGTTGGGGTCTGGCTGGTTGTCTGTCTGGCTGGTTGTCTGTCTGTCTGGCTGGCTGGCTGTCTGGGGACTAGCTGGCTGGCTGTCTGTCTGGCTGGCTTGGGTCTGTCTGGCTGGTTGGGGTCTGGCTGGTTGTCTGTCTGGCTGTCTGTCTGGCTGGCTTGGGTCTGGCTAGCTGGGGTCTGGCTGGGGTCTGGCTGGTTGTCTGTCTGGCTGTCTGTCTGGCTGGCTTGGGTCTGGCTAGCTGGGGTCTGGTTGGGGTCTGGCTGGGGTCTGGCTGGTTTGTCTGTCTGGCTGTCTGTCTGGCTGGCTTGGGTCTGGCTAGCTGGGGTCTGGCTGGGGTCTGGCTGGGGTCTGGCTGGTTGTCTGTCTGGCTGTCTGTCTGGCTGGCTTGGGTCTGGCTAGCTGGGGTCTGGCTGGTTGTCTGTCTGGCTGGCTTGGGTCTGGCTAGCTGGGGTCTGGCTGGGGTCTGGCTGGTTGGTTGGGGTCTGGCTGGGGTCTGGCTGGGGTCTGTCTGGCTGTACACCGCTAAGACCAGAGCTTTTAGTATGGTGCCTAACACCTCAATCTGTCTGAGTCAGCAGCTGGGACAAGCTGCCCCCCCGTCTCTCTCTCTGTCATCCTCCCTTTGTGATAGGACAGGAAAACAAAAGACCTAAACACAGGCAATCTGATTAGATTGGTAAATACTGCAGTGTCATTGGGTGATCTGTTGCCGTGCAGATTTGGCTTGTTTTTAGTTCTCCTGAGGGATTCTGGGTAGAATCTTAGGCTCATGCTAGAGTAAACTCATACAGAGTCACAAAGCAGCAAGCATGTATTAGAATGAATATCTCTCTATCAAGCTGTCATCATTTGTATCTCTCTATTCCCACCTCTCTCTCTCTATGTCTTTCTTTTCTCTCTTACTCCTTCTCTTTACCTCTCTCTCAGTCTCTCTACCTCTCTCTCTCTGACTCTCTCTGTCTCTCTACCTCTCTCTCTCTGTCTCTTTCTCACTCTTGTACTTACACTTTTACATTTCCCTCTCCAGCCAGTGAGGAGATAGAGGAGAGAGGAGGAGGTGATCTCTCCAGCCGTAGAGAGGAGAGAGGGGAGTGATCTCTCCAGCCAGTAGAGAGGAGAGGAGGAGGTGATATCTCCAGCCAGTAGAGAGGAGAGAGAGGAGGTGATCTCTCCAGCCAGTAGAGAGGAGAGAGAGGAGGAGGTGATCTCTCCAGCCAGTAGAGAGGAGAGAGAGGAGGAGGTGATCTCTCCAGCCAGTAGAGAGGAGAGAGAGGAGGAGGTGATCTCTCCAGCCAGTAGAGAGGAGAGAGAGGAGGAGGTGATCTCTCCAGCCAGTAGAGAGGAGAGAGAGGAGGAGGTGATCTCTCCAGCCAGTAGAGAGGAGAGAGAGGAGGAGGTGATCTCTCCAGCCAGTAGAGAGGAGAGAGAGGAGGAGGTGATCTCTCCAGCCAGTAGAGAGGAGAGAGAGGAGGAGGTGATCTCTCCAGCCAGTAGAGAGGAGAGAGAGGAGGAGGTGATCTCTCCAGCCAGTAGAGAGGAGAGAGAGGAGAGGTGATCTCCCAGCCAGTAGAGAGGAGATAGAGGAGGAGGTGATCTCTCCAGCCAGTAGAGAGGAGAGAGAGGAGGAGGTGTAGGTGCTCCACCTGGTAGAGGATGTTAAGGCTGTTTAGATCACATTCAACATTGTCTATGGGATGCAGAATGTGTGTGTGTGTGTGTGTGTGTGTGTGTGTGTGTGTGTGTGTGTGTGTGTGTGTGTGTGTGGTGTGTGTG